>JABWTJ010001002.1:0-145507 GCA_016801875.1 Solanum sitiens | reverse complement strand
TGTTCTTACTGAGCATATACTATAACAATTGAGACAAGTTAACTTTGGATGCAGCGATACAAACCAACGTAAGTAGGTCCAAAAGTTATATACAAGACTTGGCTGTTTAGGCCACAACTCCTTAAGACACAACTGAACCATGTACATACGTCTACAAAGCCTCTAAAATATAGAAGACTAGAGTAGGTCGGGACAGACCCCGCCTTACCCTTAACTACGATACAATACCAAACGAATTTACCAAGGACTTAATAAAGCTCCGAATCAACTTGGAGCTCACCAAAAGTAGCAGAATTTCGAGTGCTCCTACTGAGGAGGTCTACTAGCTGGAGTACTTGAGCCTGCAGCATGAAATGCAGCGTCCCCAATACGGGACGTCAGTATGAAAAATGTACTGAATATGTAAGGAAAAAAGTATATGTAATACAAGGCTCAAATGAATTCAAGTAGCAACATATGAGTGCTTAGATTAGGAGAGAAGACCACCTTTGCTTACTCTTATGGGATCAAGTAAGCTACATTCTTTTCTTTACCTTGTTGTATGTTATAATCTTTGTCGGGCATGTGATACAAGTGACCAGCTGATCAGTGGTAGAAGAGGATGACCCATGCTAGGCGTATTAACCCCTGGGATGCGGTCCTCATAATTACACAACTTGAGATCGGCCCATGCTAGGCTTTCGCCCCTGAGCTGCCACCCTTCTATAACAATAGGGATCGGCCCATGCTAGGCTTTCGCCCCTGAGCTGCCACCCTTAATTATATATATTTCTTCACTTAGATTCTTTAATCTTTGAGATTATTGTTAATCAGTTCATAACTCTTTTGAGATGTTATTTTGGTTAATCGCAACACTTTGAGATGTTGATTTGGTGGTCATAATCATCTTGAAGATATGAAATTACGGAACAGTAGTGGAATAAATGAAAACAATACTTTGAGGCAGTAACAATGACATAAGGAGCTAAGAAAAATCAACACCTTATTTTAAGACCTTAATGGCACAATTGACTTCAATTGGCTTAAGAGAAGGATTCAACTTTCTTTTGCAAATACCATTTTTATAACAGCACAAGGGAAAATTACACAAGTATAGAATAGTGAACATATAATGAAGTAGTTCCATGTGCTTAGAATGGGGAAAGAAATATTGTTAGCTATTTGGAGATAGTACGCTGCCACTATGCTTCCTTTTCTAGAAATAGAACTTACGGGAATCACTTCATTGATATTAATTGCAGGTGGCAGATTTCATGCCAAAAGGATATAGAATAGAATAGCCTTACATACATTATTTTCCTGACCAAAACCACTATCACGATTCAGTCTTCCTTATTGGGTGCTAATCTACAACATAAGTCATGATTAAGCTAACATCAGCAGCTAATCACAATAAGGTCCTCCAAAACAGTAGCTAAAATATTTGATAGAAATCAGGCCCAAACAACCCTTACATAAATGGTGAACCACCACACCCTTCCTCTACACATTAATACAACTTCATACATCATCTCCCAAGCTACCCAAACAGCCCTCAACAACAATATTCATAAGGCAGCCACTATCAATCTCAAATCTTTCAGCATAATAGGAGAATATTGACTCAAAGATTTATCACAATCCATGAATTCTTGATAAACATATACAAAATTCTCCACTCCAAATATTATCAAAGAGAGGAAAACAAATGGGTTGAAGTCTTACCTTAATTCTGAAAATTTATCCTCTACACTTGTACTTCAAGAATTCAAACTCTCCTTCAAACTCTTACTTGAAAAATTAGACAGCACTCAAGAACTCTAAGGTGTTTTAGGGCTTCTAATTGAATCCAAAAGAGACCAAGAAAGAACTTAGGAAATCTGAAACTTTTGCAAGTTCAAAATGGAGAATAAGACTTGATCCTTATCCTTTGAAAAAGGAGGTGTTATGGCCGACACTATTGACCAATTTTGGGCCATATAATGTCAAGTAGGTGCCCCACCTGCTTGTCCTTTTAAATTGGGCCTTTTTGGACTTAATATTATTGGACCTTGGCTGTCCATTTTCCCTTTGTTCTTTTATTCCACTTGGGACAGATTAATGTAAGTAGGTGGTACACACTTGGCCCAATAACATGGTAAAACAAAACTTAGGAGGTCATGCACTTACCTAGTTTCACTTGGGCTTTATCCATAATGGGCCAATTGGCAGATTTGGCTATTGGGCCTTCTTTCATTCACATTTTTCTTTAATAGGTTTGGGCTTCAAATGAGCCCCTAAATATAAGCCTAAATCTGGTCAATCAAACTTGGGCCCTTTAACTATAATATAGCTCAAATAGGTGATGCAGCTGCTAGCTCAATTACCATCTTACTATAATTACTTAAATACTTTCCATCGGAGTTAACTTGCAATACATATGCTAAAACGTGCAAGGCATTACATCACCTTCCAAGATAGTTTAAACCAACACTAATCACATAAGAAACATGATCCCTCACCTACACTATAAGTCTATGTCAACTATGACATGAATAGAACTACCACATACAAAAATACAGGCCGTTATAGATAGAACTTCAGATTCCATGCTTTGCTACCATGGTCTATGTAGGTTATTGCCTATTCTCATCATATGGGATACCTATTAGCTTTAGAGAAGTTCTATGAAGTTTAGGTGGTGGTATAGGACGCTACTTAGACACTGTACAATAGGCTTTGAAGATGTTTAATGAGAGTCCCTAGGTCTTATCTAACACCATTATTTGAATGTTCTTTATGTGGTGTATGTCACTTAAATGAACTAATGAACTAATGACTTAATGCTAATGAGTATGTAAATGAATAAGTACCTACCCTAAAGTGACTTAAGGATTCCTTAGTTAAAGTGTTAAGTGGGCATAAAGGATGATCTCTTCATGTCTTATCTTTGGAAGTCTTGAGAATGTCTCTAGTTAGGGAAGTTGCTTGATATGTTGACATGATCTGAACGTAGGAAGTCTTAAGAATTATTTAGGTAGCCTTGAAGTGAATGTATGTGCGTTCTCTTCTAGGAGTACTTGAGTAAGTATTTTGATAGCCTTTGTAGGGGAGATTGTCATATCTTGTATGTCTTGTATGTTGATGTATTGTAGGTGTGTATGTGTCTCATTATGAGCAATCTTGAGGATCGTTTAGGCACATCTAGAGAGGTGTATGGGCGGTCTCTCTTTTTGTGATATAAGTGAATCTTAGGGTGGCTTTGATGAGAAGGCTACATGTTAGAAGGTGTTCAAAAGAGAGGAATTGGACTTCACAGTAACAGTGAAGTGACTTCACTGTACACTGAAGTGACTTCACTGTACAGTGAAGTGAACTCACTGTAATGTGAGTCTTAAAATTATGATTTCGTCTTAAATGTTTTCTTATGTTATTTTAAGTTGCTAAATGTTATTATTATAATTATATTATGATCTTTTAAAGAAAAGATGAATATTTCCAATAAAGTCCGTTTTCATGATTTTATGCATAATGACATACTTAGTACATGTGGTTGTACTAATTCCATGCTTTATTTTCTATCTATTGTTCTTGGTAGGTGAAGAGCTTTGGGAGGAAGACTTTGACAAGGAGGTCGTTCAAGAAGAGTTGAAGTATGTCCTCACTTGACTCGAGGGCATATATGTCATTCTATGTTTTCTTTATGATGTTTTGTAATACACTATATAGTAGTATGTTTTAAATTCGTATGGGCCATGATCCAAGTATTATCGTGTCTTAAGATGATGAATAGAGACTTAGTGTTTTACTATTTCTACATATATGAAAGAGTTTATGACTTCTATATTGTTTTTATGAAAAGTTTTAATTCTGCACTACTTTTCATTATGTATATGCAATGAATGATATGATAGGCTTGTATGAGACCTCCGAGAGGTCGAAAACGCCGGTCGCAATCCTAGATTGCACCCTAACTTCTAGGGTGTAGTTTCGGGATCTGACACGATCCATCTTGATTATGAATTCCACGATAACAAGAAATCAAAATTAATCGTTTTGTGTCTTCTTTTTCTCCCCTCTTCAATTCCCAATGAACAACATGATCTTGACCTATCATTTGTTCAATTTGGTCAATTTGATACTTAGTTAATTCTTTTATCTTTATTTTACCACTAATACCTAATAAATAACAAACCTGAATGGATTTTTTAGGGCAAATTCAACCATTTTTTGTTGAGGCAATTCTTACTTGTTAATCTCCATCTAATCTAGCTCCTAAAATATATAACGTTCTTGATCCTTCCTTTTACTATTAATCTCGGCTGGAATCATAAATGGTTTGTCTCATCTATCATGATCCATTCTATAGGTAGAACTACTGTGAGTCGTCTAAAATTCGACCCTTATTTATTTCTTCATATTTTAAAGGGGAGCAAAGCCAGTTTTTTGCTCCCTCTATTGATAAAAAAAAGGGAACTCCTGCAATCGTTTCAGTGACTCATAGGGTCTACCTCAGCGCAGTCTTTTTTGTTCTTTAGAATTGTCACCACTTCTACCAGGACGAGAATGATTATCCCTACCTGATGGGTGTACATCCGTCCTTGAATGTTGTCGGGTACTATTAACTTCCCCGACATTCTTGTAACTGTCACCTGTAATTCGGGCAGGTGTGTCCGCACCCCACCCCCCCACCAAGTGGACGAGAAAGAAAGAATTTCTCTGAGCAACCCCCCAAGTTTAAGACTCAGGAGTCAACTTTCCCGTATGAGCATTCTCTACATGTATCCGTCCATGGAAGAGTGAAAGGGTCACCACTACTGAAGATCCCCCCTTACACACAAGGCTACCCTTTTCTGAAATCTCTGCAGGATGACCTACTGCTAGCCTTCTGTCGGAGGGGTTTATTGCACAAAAATATCGGGGCATAGAATCCCAAAGAGGGAATCCCAACGAATGTCAGATGCAAAGACCCGCACCTCGTTAAGATCATATTTGGCATACACTCCCAATAAAGAAAGAGCAGACCTCATTGAAGATGAGAGTACGTTACCGCTCATACAGCTCCCACCAAGCAAGTAATTAGCTGTGGATGAATCGACATCAGATATAGGATTGATGTTGTACACAATCTCCATTTAAGTAGTCCTAGCTACCCACTCCACAATGTTGTAGAGTTTTCGTCCCAACCCCTTCACAAGGGTACCTTTCCTTTAAATTGAGAGAAGGACTCAGAATTGACTCCCCTCAATTCTATATCCGAAAGAAAGGTATGGAGTGTATCCAAGAAATGCTCCCCCGTGGTGGTACACGGATTCTCGAGTGCTCGATCTCCGTGTCCCAGCCAATCCCCAGTTAGATTAAGGATCGCCATGATCCTTATAATCTGGACCTGGACCTCGAATAGGTCTTTTGCCTCTATTTTGGCCAGTTTCATGATCACGATAGGTGGACTACATAGGTATTTGGCTAGGAGCCTCTTCTGGATAGACTGGATAGAATCCACCTATCACTTTTTCCAGTTGACACAGATAGGGGACCACTAGTGGGGGCTGATTCGATGAACAAGCTTCGTTACCCTGGGCAGCTACTTGAATAGCAGACGACACATGTCTTGGTTCTGGTTCTTGCTGATCCACCGACGTGCCCGTTTCGGTTGATTTTACCCATGATTCCAAGAGGACATCAATCCCAAAATGATACTATTCAAACTCAGCCCCGCTTGCTTGCATGGAAGGGCCCGGAAAAGGAAAATATCCCCTGACACTAAAAACCTAAATCCTAGAGAGAAGCTGAGAAAACAAAATCCATAAATGGGATAGCAATAGTTCATTCAAAAAAAATATGAATAAAGAGATACTAAATAAAATAAGAATTAAAATAAATAGATTAATAAATCGGTATTTTCTCTTTGGACGGAAACCAATAAATCTCAAAGTAAGGATCAACCCCATAATCACTAAATAGAACAGCATGAGAAATTTACTAGTTATTCAAGATTGCATTACTCTAAAAGCGAACTGCCCCAGAAAGGGTGCAATAAGAGAGATAACATCTCTAAAGAAAAAAGGTGCCATAATAGGTCAAAATTTGATTTCTCGCTCCTTACTAGAGGAGTGGAATACCAGAAAAAAATCCCTTCCTCGGAATCAAACCGATGACTTTTTTAGCCTATTTCTAAAGGGCAAAATGATCAACTTGCATGTGTTAAGCATAATACTAAAGTAGAATTATGTTACCTTCATCCCCCCTTCTGTTACTTAGATGGAGAAATAACTAAGCAAGACTTTCTACCCTGCGTTTCTTTTCTTAAAATATGGCGAGTTACACCGAATTTTGCCTTCAACAAAGCCTTTCCATTACAAAATAGAGAAAGATCACTCTGAAAAGTAATCCCTTACTTATTATACAATAGCTTCGCCATGGATGATAGATTTTCTCCTTGAAGCAAAGTTACAAGCAAAGCTTATTGATTCACTAATTTGCTAACCTACTTGTCAGATACCCGCACTGTGTAACCAGAATAGGGCTATGGACTTAAAACCACCCTCTTTAAGAAGCCTGGAAGGTGGCACCTAAACTAGTCAGACTTTCTTGATTATATAGGCTTACCATGTTTCTCTGTCTACTCTATTGATTTTTTGGCAGACTCTTCCCCACGCCTATTTCTTCTCCCGGCCCTCTAGTAGAGCTTGCCCCCTGCCCTAGGCCTATTGAGATCAGGAGAGGAATAGCCGATTCATTGAAAATTCAACTAGAAGAGGTAGGCTCGGGTTCTTGGTACAGGTATAAGAAAGCCAATAGATTTTAATAGTGGTAGACTATACTTCTATGCGTACTGAGCTGAGTTCCTCCACGGAGGGATAAACTATCTTTTTCATACTTCCTTCATAGGTGAGACTTCGATGAAAGAAATCTCAGATAAGAATAATCTTAGTAAGCAAAGAGAGAGGATCATAAATCCACATGACTATAAGGAAAGGGGCTTAGCGAGAAAATTAGCTCACACCTATCTTTGATGAATGAAGCCACAAGTATAGGTAGAAAGAGGAGCCAATGTTAGAGAGATGAATTATGCTGAACTCTTCCTTTACATGAAGGGAATGAAGGCCTTAATGGAATGGAATCCGGGATCCATGTACATAATATTAAGGAAAGTATGAGTTCAACCCCTTTCTAATCGGGCCAAGATCGATAGCCTTTCAACTTGAGGAAAGTGCGATCAGATTCAGAATACCAAATGTTTTTGTCTTTGACTTCGCAACGAGGGACAAGCACCGCATGTAGGTAAGCGACATCTAATTGAATTTATTCACCGGATCTTCCATCTATGAAAATGGAAGAGATATCTGTTATGGTCGACTTCAGGAAAGCAAGAAAGGAAGCAAGTTTAGAAAACATAGAGATGGAAAGAGATGGATATTTCCAGTTGTTGTCTGATCAATTCCTATTAATTCATTAACATAATAGGGAACGGGCAGAGCAGCGGCTATCAGCAAAGGGTGATAGCCTATGACTAAAAGTACCCACTATCTATGAATGACCAGGATTTGAATACCAATCGACGAGATGAGACTACGAAAGATTTAAAATTAATACTATGAGGACTGGAATCCTCACTTATTCAATGAAATTGAGTTGATTGAGTAGCCAATGACCTTGAGTTATTCTCTTCGGTATCGCCTTCTCTCATCGTTAAAGGCGTCGAAAGGCACTTGACTAGACGAAGTGGAGGTTAGGGACCCAGAGAAGACTCTTACTATGTGTTGGCACTAGCACTGGGCATGGATTATTCTTTGATTGAAGGAACGGGACAAACGAGAACCAAAACAATATCCTTCACACATTCAGTCTGATCTTATATCTGCTATTTCTCGATCATAGCTGTATTATATATGATAAGTTATTCTTCTCCCCTTACCTGTTAGAACAGTCTTGTCTGTAACAACACAACCTTAAAGTAATCCATTCCTAATAGGAAGTTTTCCTGGCTTGAAATTCACTCGCTTATCCGAAATATGCTATTGAGTTGAAATATAGGAAAGAAGCACCACTTTTTTATTGTTTCGAAACTCCATTTTGAACTCGAATAATAGAAATCATACATGATATATTTCTCATCTCACTTTAATCAATTAAATGAGCAGCTTCTTTCTTTTTCTGAATATGATTCTTCAAAAATGCTAAAATTGACTATCTGATGGAAGGGAGTGGGATGCAATAGAAAGTCTTACGTCCCAACTATCTTTTGTACCCCCTGTTGGTGCTGAGGAGTCTTCATCTTGGCATCCATTGCCACTACCCATGCTGCTAATAAAGGGGTCAACACGGTGGCGCATCGACGTCTTGAGCGAGTGAGAGGCTTGATCCAAGCACATGTGTTGTCGCAATCTATATAAATAGTTTCAATCGAAGGTTAGGCAACTGTCAATAAAGACATTGCTCTACGACTCCTTAGAGGTTGGGGAGTGGAAGAAGATTCATCATTGGGATGGATATTAAGACCATAGTTGAATATACCTTTCCTCATTCATCGGGATCTGATAAATCAATGTCTATGGGCCTAAGAGAAGGAAAATAGATCACCAAGGCTTATTGTTAGCCACAAAATAAAAGAAGGTGGCTCGATTAGAATCTTGTACACGTTCCTTGTCTTTCTTTTATTGACCCAGCCTCTACCTCATAAAAAATCTTGTGTAGGAAGCTAGAGCCCTCTCTCGCCCCAATATACGTGTAGGAGGAAGCACCAATGAATTTTAACCTTTATTGTTTGGTTTCATATTCTCTTTAACCTATTAGAAGCAAGGCATTAATTCCTCCTACATACGACTAGAGAGATCTTGTGTAACGGCCTGTATTTTTGTATGTGGTAGTTCTATTCATGTTATACTTGACATAGACTTATAGTGTAACGGCCTGTATTTTTGTATGTGGTAGTTCTATTCATGTTATACTTGACTTATACTTATAGTGTAGGTGAGGGATCATGTTTCTTACATGATTAGTGTTGGTTTAAACTTGCTTGGAAGGTGATGTAATGCCTTGCACGTTTTAGCATATGTATTGCAAGTTAACTCCGATGGAAAGTATTTAGGTAATTATAGTAAGATGGTAATTGAGCTAGTAGTTGCATCACCTACTTGATCTATATTATAGTTAAAGGGGCCAAGTTAAAAGGACAAGCAGGTGGGGCACCTACTTAACATTATATGGCCCAAAATTGGTCAAGAGTGTCGGCCATAACACCTCCTTTTACAAAGGATAAGGATCAAGTCTTATTCTCCATTTTGAACTTGCAAAAGTTTCAGATTTCCTAAGTTCTTTCTTGGTCTCTCTTGGCTTCAATTAGCAGCCCTAAGACACCTTAGAGTTCTTGAGTGCTGTCTAATTTTTCAAGTAAGAGTTTGAAGGAGAGTTTGAATTCTTGAAGTACAAGTGTAGAGGATACATTTTCAGAATTAAGGTAAGACTTCAACCCATTTGTTTTCCTCTCTTTGATAATGTTTGGAGTGGAGAATTTTGTATATGTTTATCAAGAATTCATGGATTGTGATAAATCTTTGAGTCAATATTCTCCTATTATGCTGAAAGATTTGAGATTGATAGTGGCTGCCTTATGAATATTGTTGTTGAGGGCTGTTTGGGTAGCTTGGGAGATGATGTATGAAGTTGTATTAATGTGTAGAGGAAGGGTGTGGTGGTTCACCATTTATGTAAGGGTTGTTTGGGCCTGATTTCCATCAAATATTTTAGCTACTGTTTTGGAGGACCTTATTGTGATTAGCTGCTGATGTTAGCTTAATCATGACTTATGTTGTAGATTAGCACCCAATAAGGAAGGCTGAATCGTGATAGTGGTATTGGTCAGAAAAATAAGGTATGTAAGGCTATTCGATTCTATATCCTTTTGGCATGAAATCTGCCACCTGCAATTAATATCAATGAAGTGATTCTCATAACTATTTCTAGAAAGGAAAGCATGGTGGCAGCGTACTATCTCCAAATAGCTAACAATATTTCTTTCCCCATTCTAAGTACATGGAACTACTTCTTTATATGTTCACTACTCTATACTTGTGTAATTTCCCCTTGTGCTGTTATAGAAATGGTATTTGCAAAAGAAAGTTTGATGAATCCTTCTCCTAAGCCAATTGAAGTCAATTGTGCCATTAAGGTCTTAAAGTAAGGTGTTGATGTTTCATAGCTCCTTATGTCATTGTTACTGCCTCAAAGTATTATTTTCATGTATTCCACTACTGTTCCATATTTTCATATCTCCAAGATGATTATGATCACAAAATCAACATCCCAAAAGTGTTATGAACTGATTAACAACAATCTCAAAGATTAAAGAATCTAAGTGAAGAAATCTATTTAATTAAGGGTGGCAGCTCAGGGGCGAAAGCCTAGCATGGGCCGATCCCTATTGGTATAGAAGGGTGGCAGCTCATGGGCGAAAGCCTAGCATGGGCCGATCCCAAGTTGTGTAATTATGAGGACCGCATCCCAGGGGTTAATACGCCTAGCATGGGTATCCTCTTCTACCACTGATCAGCTTGGTCACTTGTATCAACCTGCCCAACAAGATATAACATACAAAGAAGGTAAAGAAAAGAATCTAGCTTACTTGATTCCACAAGAGTAAGCAAAGGTGGTCTTCTCTCCTAATCTATGCACTCATATGTTGCTACTTGATTTCATTTGTGCCTTGTATTACATATACTTTTTGCCTTACATATTCAGTACATTTTTCGTACTGACGTCCCGTATTGGGGATGCTGCATTTCATGCTGCAGGCTCAGGTACTCCCGCTAGTAGACCTCCTCAGTAGAAGCACTCGAAATTCTGCTACTTTTGGTGAGCTCCAAGTTGATTCGAAGCTTTATTAAGTCCTTGGTAAATTCGTTTGGTATTGTATCGTAGTTAAGGGTAAGGCGGGGTCTGTCCCGACCTACTGTAGTCTTCTATCTTTTAGAGGCTTTGTAGACGTATGTACATGGTTCAGTTGTGTCTTAAGGAATTGTGGCCTAAACGGCCAAGTCTTGTATATAACTTTTGGATCTACTTATGTTGGTTTGTATCGCTGCATCCAAAGTTAACTTGTCTCAATTGTTATAGTATATGCTCAGTAAGAACAGGTTGTAGGTTGGTTCTCTCGGGCCTTTAGGGCATCGGGTGCCTGTCCGTCTTAATGGGTTTAGAGGCGTGACAAAAGAAACTAACACTATATGTCTATGAAGCCTCTAAAATAAAGAGGGAAGTTGGGACAAGACCCCCAATCATCCTAACAACTAAAAACTAAAAACAAAAAATGTATGATAAAGATGTCCTCCGGACTGAAGGGAGTCCCACCAACTAACTCTGAGTTGCTCACTATATCAACGGTATGCCAAGTGCTGATCCTAGTTACCTGCGTCTGCATCATGATACGATGACGACCAACTGGCATCAGTACATTGAATGTACGAGTGTGCGAGTTGGAATGCTAACAAAACTTAAAGCTTGAAAAAGAGTAAGAAGGAACACTTACTTTTGCTCTACTCAACTTAATATAAAGCAATTAGACAAATGCAATATACAAAACTTGTAAAATAGTGAAAAACACGTAGTTCGTTAAAGAAAATGCAATAACAAACTCAACTTTACTTAAATATGAAGTAATATAGATTTTGTGGAATATTCTCTAACTAAAACCCACCACTATGAGTCTAAGTTGTGATACAACGTCTTGCCCACGCTGCCAGAAAATTCCTATACTTTGTCGTTGCATAGAACTACTAAAATTAGTGGATCCACTAGTTTAACTTACATGATCATTTAAATAGTATAACTCGTTAATACCCATGATAGATACATGGTTTTCATGGACACTTGAGTTAATATGAACTCGTATCCCCACATCGGTGCTCAATACTACTCCCAAAATATACTTTAGCTCATGCTTTTAAAACAACTTCTTCTTTAGTTTGAGATGATTACTCAATGCTTAGCCCAAGGGCTCTTATGGAATCGGGGTCCCTTTTCTTGCTCAAATGTGAAAACATTTATAACCTCGTTTGGAATACTTAGTTCCCTAATAACTTTTTGAGAATTTAACTCAAACTTTACTTTTTGCTTAAATTGAAAACTTTAGCCTTAATACGAAGTTAAAACACTTATTAAACACTCTTGAAACTTTAGAAAACTTCACTTTGACTTACTTCTTAACTTCTAGACTTAACCCTTGACTTCTAGACGTAACCCTTAACTTCTTTGACTTTAATATTAACTTTCCTTGAATTGAATTATGGATTCAAGGTTCATGATCTCATATTTATGGATGATTTCATGAAGTTTAGTTGTACCTTAGAGTGTTGGAATCAACTAAGAAACATGGGTACATCACTAAGGAACTAGTACGAAAGAGTGGGGAAAGAATGGGGTGAACTAGCGTCATTGGCGCTCTGAGAGGTTTGGGGTGCCACGCCCCAAACTTTAGAGGTCATGCAGGGGCGCTCTAGATGGAGCGGTGCCCCAAGTCCCTACGGACAAGCGTTCCCGACTTTTTTCCTCTGTTGTTCATCTCTAAACCCTCTAAACTTCCATGGTTCTTTCCCCAAACACTTAGGATCATTAGTGCCCTCAATACACAATAGATTTGACTCAAAAAACAACCCGGAAATACGAATCAAATCAACACTAGGCATGCAACAACTCAACCAACAAGAATTCAACAATGTTCACTTTTTATCATTCAACCAACTTAAAATAGTTGAATTTAAACAAGTTGGTGTGTGGGTGAACTAACCCAACACGAAAAGATACCACATACCTTGATAGGGATCGCCCCCGACGAAATCGACTCGCAAACCTTGACGTTCTTGGCGGAATCTTGACTTTTCTCTTTTTCCTTCCTCTTTTCTCTCTTCTCCAAGATCTAAGCATGATTTAATTTTCCAATACTGAACGAAACTTAGTTTTTACCCCAATAAACCCCTAAAATAAAATAGGAAATTAATTGGTGAAAAGACTAGTTTGCCCTTCCTTAAATCCGGATCGGGACTTTTCTTACTTCAATAGCCCAACTTCTGATAGGCATATCTCCCTCATACGATATCAAAAATGCACAAACTCAGTGGTGTTGGAAAGATCTCTCCAAGGTATTTCAAACCATATCAAGAAATATCTCTAATTCATCGTGATCTAGAATTTATGGCTTTTTGAAAATGACCAAAACTCACTTTCTTAACTTAGGCAATTTTCCAGATTTTTTTTCCTTTTCTTTCCGAAAAGAATATTTTTAGTTTGTTATCTTATTCCTAGCTATTTCAAATTGTGAGATGTTACAAGGTATGACCGGCACACAGAATCATGACTGACACCAAGCGGATCCTTGATGTTGCATGGTGTTAATGAACTAATATAACATTTTATGAACTCTGAGCATAAGCTGAAACTTAGTTAACAAAAACATGTACATAATATAAATCTGAATAAATCATCAAGAGATCTATGAAACTCAATAACTAATATGTGAATAAAAGTATCTATCGTCTGAAAAGTAACAAATAAGACTGTCAACTCATGGCCCCTAGCTATGTTAAAACAAATAAAGTATTTGATGATAAACATGAAGTCCTCAAATGAGAAGGATCACCAACTACTTATCGGAAAGCTGCAACCTATTTAGTCACGTGTTTGAGAACATACGTTTGATTCTACATTGTCAAAAGACATAAATAGAGAAAAGTATGTGGTCAGTACATTGAATATACTAAGTATGTAAAGTGATACTAAGAATAATCACAAATTAAAATAAAATAATCAAAGTCATCATGAAAAAAAATTGGAAATTTCAAAAGGAAATATTTTCTAACTCTAAATATTTTAAAACGAAAAACAAAATTATTTAGAAGAACGGTGTATAATTATCACATGTGTAGCCGCTTTTGAAATATGAAGTTAAAATCTAGTGTTGTAGTCCTCAATTGAAATAAAGCTAATATGTCATGATACAAATACATAAAATATATAGGGCTTTATGGTGGAGTTTCTACAATTGACATAAATCATGTGAGCAACATGAAGTCCAATGACTAATCTGGTTGGAAAAGTTGTTATATACCTTCCTAGGGTATATGACCTATCTATCTAATGTGGATCCACTAACTACTAAAGAAGTTGACCAACAAGGCAACATACTCAAATTTTTACAGTCTCACATAGTTATGGGACTTAGATTGCATTCTCTCAATGATACATAATCTTCCCAAAATACTATGTATATATTGATATGCTCATAAAATAGAAAAATTATATGTCTACCTCAATAAAGTGTGATACTAAGCTACAATCTGTAAGATAAAGCTCAAATCTTTCTTTCTAAAATTATATCATGAAATCTCTTTCTAAAGCATATCTTTCAAATAATGTTCATAGCTTAAATTCTGGAGAGAAAAAATCTAGAACATGCTTAGCCCAATTATTCTCAAAAGTAACACTTATAATAACATAAAGGCTCTTAAATCATGCTTTGAACTATAGACTCTAACAATCATGAACAAACGATCATATCAAGAACTAATAAATATGACTACAATATAATGGAAGAAGATGTTATTCTATTCATAAATATACAATGTATTTATACAATTATAAGGAACCCTATAAAAAGAAATCAATCAAAACAAATAAAAGACAATATTTTATAATCACTCTTAATTTTCAGTAATATTCTATAATCACTCTGTTATTTGTTATCATATTTTGTAACACTCTTTCTCGAGCTGACGCATAGATATAGATCATGCTCAGCTTATCACAAAGATAAATAACTCAAGTTTCATTTAATGCCTTGGAACAAATCAACTAATTGATCTCACATCTTCACGTAGCTAGTGGTAATAAAACTTTCTAGAATCTTCTCACAAGTAAAATGACAGTCAACCTCAATGTGTTTAATCCTTTCAAGATCAGACTGATTGTCACACCAAAATTTTGGCAGTTTATAGTGCTCCGCTCCAATTTCAGATAATATATAATGAATCCACATAATCTCACATGTAGATTATGATATAGGTATAGATTCAAATTCTGCACTAGATCGAGATACTACAATTTTTTTGTTACTAGTCTGACAAAAACACAATAGCCTATTGTAGATTTTATAATTAATTTTGGATCTTTCTCAATTAGCATTAACAAATCATTCAAAAAAAGTATGACCTTGATTGACATACAATATGCCATGTCCAAGAGCTCCTTTCAAGTACAAAAACATTGTCCTGAAGCTTCCAATATTTGACCGTAGTCACTAACATAAATTGGCTAACAATACTTACTGCGAAGGCAATATCCAGATGAGTCATAAGGAGGTGCTTAACTTCCCAACTAACTTCATGTATATCTCAGGATCATCAAAAGTATCACCATCAACTTTCATAAGATTCACATTGGGGGCCATTGGAGTACTGCAAGGTTTTACAGCCAACTTTCAAGTTTCTGTAAGCATGTCAAGAATATACATTCTTTGAGATAGAAAAAATCATTTCTTGCTTTTACTTATTTCTACTCCAAAGAATACTTCAACAAGCCCAAGTCCTTTGTACGAAACCTAGTATGCAAGAAATACTTGAGAGAAGAGATCACCGTATAATCATTTTATGTGATGACAATGTCACATATACAACAAGTACGATAGTACCAACTAGGGATTGCCGGTGGAATACATAATGATTACATTTTCTAAGTTTTAGTCCATGCTCCTGAACTACCTTACCAAACTTGGCAAACCAAGTTTAGGAACTCTACTTCAAGCCATACAAGGACTTCTTCAAGTGACTCCATACTCACCCTAAGCAACAAAATTTGATGGTTACGCTATATACACTTTCTTTTAAAAATTACCATGAAAAAAGGAATTTTCGATATCCAACTTATATAAAGGACAATTCTCAGAAGCATTTAGGGGAATGAATAGCTAGATAGAATTGAGTTTGGCCACCGGAGAGAACTTTTCTAAATAATCAACTCCATATGTATGAGCATAGACTTTATCCACAAGTATGGCCATAAAACCGTATAGATTGGCTTTAACTATGAATACCCTATTACATCCCACTGATTTATTTCCTTTGGAAATCCTCCAAATCACACGTGTGATTTTTTCCAAGACATGTATTTTCTCGAGCATTACCTTAGACCATCCAGGATGATGCATAGCCTGCTCGACTATTTGGGTACAAAGACAGAGTTTATAGAGACAATCAAATATCCAGATGCAAGTGGTCATAGGTCACAAAATTAGAAATGAAATATGTGGATTTATAAGTACGTGTACCTTTGAGAATAGTAAAAGGGAGGTCAAGGTTTTCTGAAGGATCGGATGGGAAGATATGATGATGGAGGAAATTGACACATGACATTTTTCATTGATCTCTCTCTTCCTCGAGTAAACATGAACAATTGGAAGTTTTCTAACAATGACGGAGCAGGTTTTAAAAGCAGAATAGTCGATTGGTGCTCAATATAAAATCTGGGAGATAGAGGAACATCATCTAGTTGTTCTTTCAAAATATGTGTAACTTCTTTTTTAAGCTGCCTCCAATGATCATTGATATGAAAGAGTTACATTTTGAAGTTTAGTATACCAAACTTAATACAAGATCTTGGGGTATAACTAGAGTTAGATAAAGTCCACAAGTTAACACCAAAAAAGGGGGAGTCTAAGTTAGCTATTACTCTACTAACTTGACTCCATGAAAAAGAGTATTTAGCGGGGTTCGTAAATAAAATTAGAAGTTTTAACCGATTGCATTTTGAAAGAAGGGAGCTTCCATCTATCTGTGTTAATTAATCCCCCTAACTTCCCTTGGGATATCAGAGAAGAGTTGAACTCATGTTTCACATCAACACTATAACTCATGGATATTAATATATCAGCAAGTTTGTTGGCTTTCCTGAAGCAAATCCATGAGATTCAGCTATTTGTTGTGCTTCTAGAATCAATTTATCCAATTTCCAAGGCGTTCTCCATTCTTCATTTATGCATTTAGATAAGAGTAGGGAATCTGTTTCTCCCCAAACCCTATCATAACCTCTACTAACACACCATTTAATACCATGACGTAGTGCTAGGGATTCGCCATGTTGTTAGTACCTTGGCCTAGACCTAAAGAGTAAGCAAACATCATGTTGCCTTGTTTTTTCTATTATTAGACCTCCTCCACCACAGCTTCCTTGCACGCAACTTCCATAACTGTTGAGCTTAATAAAACTTTTAGGTGGTTTGATCTATTTGACTCTGATGGAAGTTCTTTGATTTATGTCAACTTCAAAGATTTAATAGAGGCTATTCCAGCTTTCCCCTATCTTTGCTTGACCAAAATTATTCTGTGTACCCGCAATAAAGTGTAAGTGATGTTAGTTTTGGTTCTGAAAAAGGAACGCTTTACAGCCTCAAATTTATTGCTACACCTAGTTCTCCAGAATTCCCAGCAAATGATTGGGGGTAGAGCTTTAGATATGAAAGAAACAATGGGGGTTTTAGTCTTCAAATTCCACCAACCGAGTAATATCATCTTGAGAGTGGTATGTATATGTCCAATTCCAAGAGACCCTGCAAAAAAATTCTAGATTCTTTTAGATTGTAGACATAGACAAAAAATGTGATCTACATTTTCAATATTTGTGTTAGAGTCCTCAGAAGTGCATCAATGACATCCAGGACTAATTCCAAACTTTTTAGTAACTATTTCATCAGTTTTAAGTCTATTGTGGATTGCCCTCCAAGTCAAAAATGCCATCTTGAAAGGGATGTCCTTCTTCCATATGTTTTTAGCCATAACGTTTATCCCCCTTTTATGCCTATTGTTATTCCAGGTTGAGCTCATGTTGAATTTGCCAGTAGATGTATCAGTCCAAATAGGATAGTCCTCTTTGTTGTTGTCCAAGTGGATACCCATACTGTTGATCCAATTTTTATATTCTATTAAAAGTTGGTATTGCAAAGTATCCCAATGCCTAATTCCATCTATTAAGAAACTATTGAGATTGATACAATTATGAGAGTTGTCGTTAGGGTGCAGAAGATAAAGCGGTCCCAAGTTGGACCAGTTATCAAACCAAAATGACACATCCCCTTTTCCAACCCTCGAAAAGATTTTTATTTCGATGTTAAATTTTACTCCAGGGAGAGATTTCCTGTAATGAGAGGTACCTCTTTTCCATTCCACCTTCACAAGGTGTTGATTATTCCAGTATTTGCCTCTCCTAAAATCACTCCAACGATATTTAGAAATTCTAAGCTTCCACTATTGTTTTGACTTCCAAGAATTACAAATATCTTCAATTCTTCTGAAATTGAGGCCACCTTCCTCAAATTGATAACACAGGTTATCCCAAGAGATCCAGTTGTGCTTGTTTCCAGTGTCTTGTGATCATTCCATAGATTAGACTCACTTAGGGCTATATTTCGATAGAAATGGTGTCCGTAAATGCTTGTTTTGTCTCAATTACTGAGTTTCATGTATTATGAGTTTGAGGAAAATCATGGACACTACTTGGAAAAAAGGAGCAAAAAGAATGAAAATAACAAAGAAATGAAGGCTTGAGGATCGCCGAGTCCACTTGGCGAATCGCGATTGTTCTGAAGATCGCTTTTTGTTCTAGTGATGAGCCCTGACGGAAAAGATTGAATCAGCGGTGAAAAAGAGTAGTGATCACATCAACGAGAAGTTCCGTGAAGCAGTAACTTATCACCCAATGGTATAGAACACAAAGATCTTTGGACTAAGCGCAAGATGGCGATGAAGTTTCCAAAGGGAGAATCGCCGACTTGATTGGTGATTCTGACTAACTGTGCCGAGTGATCTGCTGCAACATTAATCTTTGAAAACTATAAATACTTGTTGAGTGTTTTAGCTTAGTATCGATATTAACGGACTTTTAGCAAATTATATATAATTTTACAGTTTTTGAGCTCTAAGTTTTGGAGTATTTTTGGAGAAGAACTTGAAGACCAAAAGGGTTTCATCTCTAAGGATTTGGACTTGGGTCTCTTGGATTCTTCATTCTTGGCATGTAACAAGACTTAAATCTTCATACCCATTTGAATGCAATCTCATTTTGGTATGAATTTCTATCTCTTATTCATGTCTAGCTTGAACCCCAATTCTTGGGGTGTGGTTTTGTGAATATGGGCTAAATTAGTTGTTGGGTTTTGCTTCCCTATAATCTATTTGTAGTTTAGTTATGATTTTGTTTAGTTGCTGTGGATGAATTTAATAAGGTGTCGTTGTAAATATAATCTCATATATGTGATTTCGTCTTGCTTGAGAGAGAGAGGTCGAGAAACTACGACTACTAAATTAATGGCCAGTGAGAGTGGGTCGACTTGAGGTTCAGCTCAAGAGAGTGAACCCTTGTCTCTTACCACACACTCAGCTCGAGAGAGTGAGTGGGTGAAGGCGGAGGTTGTGCTTCATGCGGAAAGTGTGTGTTTGAGAGGAACCCATTTGAAACGGTGTAAGATGTTCGAGAGAGAGCTTATCTCCCCTTAATGTCGAGCCTAGTCACAATTATTGTATGACATTTCCATCAAATTCATGTACCAAATAATCTCGTTTATCCCGTATTCCTATCACATCCCAAGAATTCTCCTGCTCATTGATTTTGAACTCTTTATTAATTTTGCTTTTTACTTACTACTAGTGACAACCACCACCACCATTTGATAATTGACGCTTGTGTAACTCCTTTAATTTAATATGTTTTTATTCGATAATGTCTTTATTTATGATCAGTTAGAACTAGAATTTACTTTTCTATTAATTCTCACAATCACTCCCAGCGGAAACGACTCCAACCCTTGGTTGGATTACTATACTACGATTGTTGACACTTGAATTAGAATTTGTATCTTTGATAACGTCATTGATCAAAATTTCACCGCTGCCAGGGAGTGGTGTCACTTGACAATTTTTTAGTTTAGTAAGATTTTTGTTCTTCTTAGTTTTAGTGTTACTAATTTAATTTTTAGTTATGTTTTGCTTGCTTGTGTGAATATTTCAGAAAGCATGAGTGTTAATGGTAGCAACTATAGTCAGGTGGGTGACCAAGACGACATCAAAAGTCTCAACGATGGCCAAGAACCCAACATAAATGGCCCCCATCTCATGGGAGGCATTAGAGACATCAGTTTACCTCTAGCCGAGGGAAATGAAGTGTTCCATTAACAAGCACTATGTTTCAAGTTTTGCAGCTAAAGGGGCTTTTTAGTTGGTTGGATCACGAGGATCCTCACGAGCATCTGTGAAACTTCATGGATGTGTGCAAACCATTCTCGTTCAAAAACATCTCCTAGGAGTCAGTTCACTTAAGATTATTTCTTTTCTCATTGATGGGAGAGGTGCAGAAATGGCTGGACAAGTTACCACCTGAATCTATCACTTCTTGGGAGGAATTAGTAACCGCATTTCAAGTGTGAGTTTTCCCTCCCTCGAAGAAGCTGACTCTTCAAGATAGCATTCAATGCTTTAAGTGTCTAGAAGGAGAGCCTCTGCATGAAACTTGGTTACGGTTTAAAAAGTTGGTGCTTCAATGCCCAACCCATGGATAGCCAGATAATTTGTTGTTTTAGTACTTTTATCGATGCTTGGATTCAGTAAACAAAGGTGTCGCTGATCATCTCTCTCTTGGAGGCTTAATGCAGCAAACATATGTAGTAGAAGCCCAACTTTTAGACAGCATGACAACCATCAACATGGAATGGTACACTCGCGAAGACCAAGTCTCTCCCTTCACCTTCAATCTATCTAAGGAGATGATTGAAAAAGATCATGATAGAGTCCAAAACATGGCCAAGATGATGATACAACTTGACATTTTATCCAAAAATGTCATGGGGGCAGGTGACCATGGTGTCAATGTTGTGGGGTCGGATGTGCAAATCCTAAGGAGATGAAGTTCAATGCCTTGTATAATGAGGATGTAAATTTTATAGCCAACCAATATGGTGGTTATCGTTCAAACTACCCAAGGCAAGGAGGTAACAAAGGTTGTATTAGAGATGAAGGCTGGAAGGTTCGAGATCGTGAATGGAGTGACAGAAATCCGAATTGGAAGGATGGGGAGAAGGATAAATATGTGTCTCCCCATGAGCGCCAAAAGCCCAAGGACTCAGAAGGTGGTAGGTGTGAGGATATACATTCACGTATCCTCAACAAAGTTGAAGGGTCAGATAAAATGCCAAAAGGCATGAAATAAGATGTGTCCACCCTTAGCCAGACCTTTACCACTCATTGGTTTAGATCAAGCAATTAGAGACCCTAATGGGTCATATCTCATCTCATATCAATTAGAGAAATTGAGAGGGTTTGCCTAGTGATACTATGGTCAACCCCAAGAATGAGGTTTGAGGATGGACTTGCATCGTGTCGCGATGTTAGCTAAGGCGTTATTTGGGAGGCAACCTAAAACCCCTTATTGTCTTTTATGTGTATTTTGATAAAATAATTATGTGTTGGTTGTGCAGAATGAAGTGTGGAAAGTTTTAGGGAACAATGAGTTTGACAAGAAAAAGTATTATTCGGAAGATCGCCGAATATATCGACAACCCCGATCCAGTCCGCCATTGGACTCAAGGCAATGCTAAAAAAGAGTCTGTAAAACTTGGCAAGCCCAAAAAACTATTGGCGAGATGTCAACCTGTTCGGCGATCCTAATCTGTACCGCCATTTGGATTTCCAACATTGACAAAGAATTATGTAAAACTCGGAGAGGTAAGCGATGACTCATGGAGTCGCCAAATGGTTGGGCGACCACAACTAACGTCACCGAATGGGAAAGAACTCGATGGTCTTTAAACTCAAAGGTTTAAATTTCTTAAAGTTGTTTAAGTTCCCTCATTTTTCTTTCTTCAAACTCACACCTACACCTCTATCTTCTATATTTTTGCACCTATATCATATTTTTGTTGATTGATTTGTGCTTGAATTTGGATTGCATTGCCGCCTAATACATTCTAATTAGCACGAAAGGTTGGTTTACTCACCCTAAGTCCCTTTTATTGAATTTTATTCTCAAATACAATAGCATTATATTGTTGATGTGTGATGGATATGTCTGGTAAGATTAGAATGTTTGTTCCCTGCTTACATTCTCGAATTTAGCCCGTAAAGAGTAAAATGTTTGATTGTTGAAATTTATACCTTAAAAAGGATGAAAAGTGTGGGATGTGCATAAGTATTTCTGGGTCTAGGCTTAATTTGAGTGATGCGTACCTTGATTTTGTTTTTAAGGGTTGTGAGGTTAAATTCTGGAAGTTGGGTTCACAATGGGCACATTGGGATATTTGGAGAGCTCGTCAAACCACTCGGCAGTTCACCTTATGTACCCATCTCGCCCTTAATTATATGTTAAATGAATTACAATTTCTGAAACTTTCGGCGAGAAGATTGAAGTCTCCGAGTGCATTCGGCGCTTTGCCGAATAAATTCCTATTTTCCCTTTGTTTACACTTTTGCTTCATTTGAGCACTGTACTCAGTGAATCACCTAAGTAGCTACGCGTATCGCCGACTGGTTTGGCGAAGTGATCCTGTATTTGAACCTCCATGCTCCTATTTGAATAACTCTCTAACTTTTTATCAAAGCTTTGCAAATATGGATAGACCAAAGGTAGCTGAGAGAAACATGCCACCTAGGCACATAAGAGCAGCAAATTCCAGGAAGAGCGTAAGGAAGGCAAAAAGTGGGAAGAAGGAAGGAACTTCCAGGAAGAGATCCCCAATTTATCCCGATGTTCCCTCGTGGGCTTGAGGGTTCGTTAATGCAATCTATGGCTTTAAAGCAGCTCATGATGTGGACTATATGGTTTAAACAAATATAGTTTCTGAAGTCGAGCCCAAAGCAACCAAAGCCGCTGAGACCCAAAGCCAGAGGGTGCAACTCCGAGCACTAGTACCCTGATCTAAATTTATGCACCAGGCACGGAGGCCCCGACATAAAGAGAGATTGCATAGACAAGATTCCCTCTTTACCTCTCTCTCTTCTTTTCTATATTATTTACTTTTGGATACTTTTAAATTCATTTGAGGACAAATGCTTTTTATTTGTGGTGAGGTGAGGCCCACGCCTTTTGTGTGCGGCTATTATTATTTGTGTTTTGTGATAATATTTGGGTTGTCTACTTTACATTGTGTTTTTACCTATTTTTGTGTTTTACATTGTGTCTCTGTTTCAATCAATACCGATGACTTAAATAGTGCTCGCAATCGAACCAACATGAAGGTACGGCTACAACGAGGCCAAATGAAGTAGCATAGACAATATGTGAACTCTTTGCATCTCATTTTGATTAGCCAATTTTCAAATCGATTCTCTTGTAATGATCATTGCACACTAGCGAAAGTATAGAGTCTTGTTTGGATTTAGTGTCAGATGTCTTGTGTGATAAGATTACCTTGAACCATGCATGACAACACCTAGAATTTTCCCACATGTCCAGTTGACTAAGTAAGCTTTCTCTTGATATGATCTTAGGAAACTTTATAGAGTGTGAGTCAATTTTACATATACCTCTTTTGTGACCTACCTTGTGAGTGTGTGAACCTCTCTTGAACACCCCTTTCTTTGGAAGAAAATTGACCAAAACATAACCTCTCTTAACCCTTTACACATAATTCTCTTGAAGTGTCCTTAATAGAATAGTCAACTTAGGCCAAAAATCTATGTTGGGGATGTAGTGAAAAGAGAAATCAAGTCAATAAGATGCAAAAAGGATCCCGTCTACCCATTGTGTTGAGAAAAATGGAACCGCTCCATATAAAAAATAGGAGAGAAAAAGAATAGAATGAAAAAGAAAAAGTTATGAAATAAATTTGAAAATTACAAAAAGAAAAGAGATTTCCCGGCATATAAAATGAATAAAGCGATGACTCGTGAGCACTAATGAACTATATAATGGAAAGGAAAATAAGTGTTGTGAGTAACACATTTCATGAGGATCATAGTCATTGAGCCTAAATGATCATACTTTTACACTCAGCCCCTTTTTGATCTTGACAAAGCTGAAACAAATGTTGATAAAAAAAAATAAGGGCGAACCTATGGGTGAAAGCAAACATTGTGTTTTTCTTTGTGAGAGTGAGTGTTATATCTAATTCCCGAACCTTGAATGATTATCCATCATGTGTGTAAGAATGGAATCATCATTTGTGTAAGGCATTTGAATGCTTTTATTGAACTTGAACTTGCATTTGAAGCAAGTATCGCAAGTTTGAGAATCTTTGGTAATAGTGTGTCACAACTTGAATCTTTGGGTACACAATTCATCCTTGCATAAGTAAATTGAGTCTTTTTGTGTGCATTCATGATTGAATCTTGCGTAATACTATTTGAGACATCCTTTTTGAATTGCTGAACTTGAGTTTTACTTGAGGACAAACAAAAGTTTAAGTTGGGGGTGTTGATGAGTCCACAGATTAGACTCATTTCGGGCTATATTTTGAAAGAGATAGGGGCTATTTAAATGCTTGAGTTTCAGGTATTTTGAGTTTGATTCAAAGCATGGACACTACTTGGCAAAAAGGAGCAAAAGGATGAAAAGAAAGAAGAAATGAAGGGATGAGGATCATCGAGTCCACTTGGCGAATCGCCGATGGGTTTGAAGATCGCCTTTTGTTCCAGTGTGCTGAGCCCTAAAGAAAAGGATTAAATCGGCGGTGAAAAGGAGAAGTCGATGCATCACCGAGCAGTTTCCGAAGCAGTACCTTATCACCCTATGATCCAAAACATGAAGATGTTTGGACTAAGTGCAAGACGGCGATGAAGTTTCCAAAGGGCGAATCGCCGACTTGATTAGCGATTGCAACTAACTGCGTCGAGTGATATGCTATAGCACTAATCTGTGAAAACTACAAATACTTGTTGAGTGTTTTAGCTTAGTATAGATTATTATCAGACTTTTAGGAAATTTTAGATAATTTTATCAGTTTTTGAGCTCTAAGTTTGAGAGAATTTTTGGAGAAGAACTTGAAGACCAAAAGGGTTTCATCTCCAAGGATTTGGACTTGGTCTCTTGGATTCTTCATTCTATGCATGTAACAAGACTTAAATATTCATACCCATTTGAATGCAAGCTCATTTTGGTATAAATTTCTATCTCATATTCATGTCTAGCTAAAACCTTAATTCTTGGGGTGTGATTTTATTAATATGGACTAAATTAGTTGTGGGGTCTTGCTTACTGATAGTCAATTTGTAGTTTAATTGTGATTTCATTTAGTAGTTATGGATGAATTTAATGAGTTTGTAGTTGAAAAAATGGAAAAAATAATTAGTAGTGGTTCTAACATCTATTGAAGAAATTTAGGTTCTCTTTTTACTAATTCTTGATAACGTAACGTGCATGCTGACATAATTGGTGAACTAAAGTTTGAAATAATTTTTTTATAAAACAAATGATTTAATGTTCACATTTTAAAAAGAAAAATTAGTCATTATGTCCTAGTAAGCCAGCATTTACTTGACAACCTGTTACTTTACCTAATTACTTGAGTAATTTCCCTAGATAGTCACCCATGTTTGGGAAATTACCTAGAAATACCACTTATGTTTGTTTAAGGACTACAATATCACCCAACTTTGCCTATTTTCCTCAAAATATACTTGACACAGAAAAGTACATTATCAATCTCCTACTAAGATGCCATGTCACATTTTTAATTTATTGATAATATTTTTAATTCTTTAAATAGGAGCTTGTTTAATGTATCTATAAGAGAACATTAATTCATTCTCTATGAAAATCTAGTTCAATTTTATAGCGAAAATATTTACTCTATGTTTTATTTAAGAGTATTTGTTGTTATATCCATATAAAATTTTAGTCTTGTTGTCGAGGAAAATATATTAAACTAGTTCCTTGAAACTGATGAAGAAGAGAATAAATTTAGTTGGATATTTAGAGATAAACTAGATATTAGGAACATTGATTTTTACACAAACTATAAACATTTGTTGCTTCTTCACGGTAAGAAATTAAAGGTTTCTTGTTCATAATAAAAAAGGATTTTTACACAAACTATAAACATTTGTTCAAAGCTTAGGCAGATTCAAACAATAGAAATATCTTATTCAAAAACAAGCAAGCAAAAAACACCTTAATTTTATGAAAATTACTCCATTATCATGTGAAGTATTCAAATTATTTTACAGTTTACACTTCAAAAATAAAAGAATCAGAAGAAAACTTGAATTTTACCTCGTGACGATTTCTTTGGTCGATATCAAAGGTATACAGCGACTCAGGAGACAATATCTTATGCAAATTCGTTAATTTATTCCTAGAAGAATCGGAGGAAGCCAGATATTTTCTTAAAGAATCGGGGGAGCTCATACTACAATTCCCTATGTATATTTTTAGTGGATATTATATATGCATTGTCTAAATTTATTTATTTTTTTAAAATTAATAATTAAAAATGAATATGTGACATGCCATCCTAGTAGGAGAGAGAAATAGGAGAGAGATAATGTATTTTTTGTGTCAAGTATATTTTGAGGAAAATAGACAAAGTTGGGTGATATTGTAGTCCTAAAAAAATATAAGTGATATTTCTAGTCAATTTCCCAAGCATGGGTAACTATCTATGGAAATTACTCATAACCATCGATCAGTATATACCATTTTGAAAACCACCATTTTTACGGTAAATGTTTGATAATCGCGTTGAAATAAAGTCACGTTAATTTAAATCTGTGCATTATATACTAACTGGTATTTTAGAGTGACGATTTCAATCAGATTTTATTTATACCCAGAGGACCTAGGGGGATAATTTAATATGGAGATCCAACATAAGTAAATCATGAATTTGAATGAGTCTGACTAATATCATGAAAAAAAATGAATCTTCGACCAAGAGAATTCTCTATGTTTATATAAGGACACCAAAATTTTCATCTCTAGATGATGTGAGACACTCAACATGAATCCAAAATTTCTGATTAAGAACGGAACACCACCTTTTTTTGACACACATTTTTTGATAACCATATAGAAGTCAAATTAATTTGAATCCGTGCACTGTATTTTGGAGGAGATATTTCTGGTGGGATGCTTCCAACAAGATTCTTTTCATATCTAGAAAAATAATTTTATATAAGGACCCAACATCGGTAAACCATGAATTGGAATGACTCTGACTCTAGTATCATGATAGAACTGAATCTTCCATCGAGAAGAATTGTCCAAATTCATATAAGGAAATCTAATTTACGATCTCTAGCTGATTTGAGACACTCAACGCGAACTAGTATTTCTGATTAAGAATGAAATTCCAATCATCCCACTATAGTCTATATATGTTGGTAGAACACCGCCATTTATGTTTTATTATTTTTATTATCTATATAATCAAACGTCAGCAGTTATTTAAAGTTTTTTGGAACATCAAATTTTTGAAAGTAAACGAAAAGCAACTTAAAAAGTGTAAATAGACAAATTCAACTTGAAATATATACAAGAAAAATAATTAAGTTGTTGATGCTTAACTTAAAACAATAAAAAATGAGCTCATTGGTAATCATGAACCTAAAATAAGATCAACAAGGGATACGTTTGAAGTAATTTATCATATGTGATTTGGATAATTATTCCTTAATTAATTGCTAATTAGGATGATGTGTGTTTGTTCCTACTGTATTAAAATAATCATATTTAGTTCATATTTTAATGTAAAATTAAAAAAAGTAAGACATCATCTTAGCTATGTTGGCTTTTCATGATCAAATTTGATGAGCTAGTGATATTCATATAATTATTTCAATATATGTATGTGACCCTTGATGTATTCATTTGTTGATTTTTGTTGGATTTTAAGCCAATAGAAAATAAAAGAAATATATAAGTGAAAAATATTAAAGAAATAATTTAAAGTTTGACAACCCAATAAAATTCTTAGGATATAATTTATCTAATTTGGAGATAGATTGTAAATGTTGTCATTAAAATAAATAAGGATATTTTAAGAGTTAGGTTCTTTCACCAGGTCCCCAATACAAAGCGGTGTGCTTCTATTTTATATTTGTTCCCCTTGGTGGCATATCGTAAACCCTGTAAAAATTGGAATTATTGGTGTGTCAGATCGTATTTATCTCTATTGTCTCACCTTTATAGTTTAATGCTATAATTCTATTGCAGGAACCATCATACACCTTCATATAAGTGGGGGGGGGGGAAGCTGGAGCACATTGGTGGTTCAGGTATGCCTAGTGGACTATAAGCCACTCCTCTCAATTCAATGTGTGTAGCAAAGCCCGCCAAGTGATGAAGATGTTTTGAGGACAAAAACCAACTTCTCTATGTGTTTCTTGAACCAAAACCCACCAGTTTCCGTTCACTAAATCCTCTTGTTTCCAAAAAAAAAAATAGATAATTAGTTTCTCATTTTGTATTATTTTTAAAAATAATTCTTGAAAGAGAGTTGTAATATATACGCGATCGAGGTACATTGGATATTCCCACAAGTTATGAATATGTTTACGATGTGAAAATGTATAAAAATCCTAGTAAGGGTATCACCATATAATGTTGGATCCACCTAAACAAGAAATAGAACTATTGTCATAATAATTGAATGGTAGTTTGTTGATACACTTTCTAATTACTTGCATTATATATAGGGAAAAGGCATAAGTACCTCTCCAACCTATGCCCGAAATCTCAGATACACACTTATACTATACTAAGGTCCTATTACCTGTAACAACCCTAAAAATGGATATGATAAGTAATGCTTAATGTGTCTAGAATGCCTACGATTAGACCGGGTTCACATGGATTGATGCGTGTAGAACCAGACCTCTGAACCCTTGCTACATCCAAGCCAACTAACTTGGGGAGTTATTTGAGCTAGGAAAGGTTGGGTCCAGCCATGTAGGGCTCTAGAGTACGAAGATTTACTCGAAGGAGTCTTTACCGAACTTAAAAAGGGAAAATCTTAGATTTGGAGGGTCTAGGGGTAAAATGGTCTTTTTCTAGGCTAAGGGCAGTATCGTAATTACCCTAAATATATAATTAATTATTTATTTAATAAGGTGGAGACTTGTGAGAAGAGTTTCCAGGAGCTCAAGGGCAGACTTACTTCAGCCCCGGTGCTTACTTTGCCTAAGTGTGGTGAGAATTACACTGTTTATTGTGATGCATCTAGGGTTGGTTTGGGTTGTGTTCTTATGCTGGTTGGTAAGGTGATAGCTTATGCGTCCAGACAGCTCAAGGTTCATGAGAAGAATTATCCCACTCAGGACCTGGAGTTGGCAGTTGTGGTGTTTGCACTGAAGCTGTGGAGTCACTACTTGTATGGAGTGCATGTGGATGTGTTCAAAGACCACAAGAGTCTCCAGTATGTGTTCACGCAGAGAGAGTTGAATCTACGTCAGTGGAGATGGTTGGAGCTGTTGAAGGACTATGATATGAATGTCCACTACCATCTAGGTAAGGCGAATGTTGTAGCTGATGCTTTGAGCATGGGAAGTACAGCCCACATTGAGGATGAGAAGATAGAGTTGGTGAAAGATGTACACAGACTGGCCAGACTGGGTGTGCGGTTGATTGACTCTACTAGTGGGGGTGTTTTAGTTCATCCTAGTTCTGAATCATCTTTGGTAGTTTAAGTCAAGTAGGGTCAGCATCTCGATCCTGTGTTGATGGAGCTGAAGGACTCAGTGTTGATAAAGATGAATGAGTCTTTTGCTTTGGGAGGTGACGGCATACTGAGGTACCAGGATAGGCTGTGTGTACCAGATGTGGATGATTTGCGGACCAGGATCATTGCAGAGGCCCATGGTTCCAGATATTCCATATATCCAGGTTCCACCAAGATGTATCATGATCTTAAGCAGATTAATTGGTGGGATGGCATGAAGAAGGACAGTGCAGAATATGTGGCCAAGTGTCCTAATTGTCAGCAGGTTAAGGCAGAACATCTTAAGCCTGGCGATCTTACTCAGATTATTGAGGTTCCGACTTGGAAGTGGGAGGCCATTAATATGGACTTCGTGGTTGGTCTTCCGAGGACTAGGAGACAACATGACTCCATATGGATTATTGTGGATAGGATGACTAAGTCTGCCCACTTTATCCCTGTGAAGTCTACTTACAGAGCCGAGGATTATGCGAGACTCTACATTGATGAGATTGTGAGATGGCATGGGATTCCTTTGTCTATCATTTCATATAGAGGAGCTCAGTTCACTTCACATTTATGAATATCCTTCCAGAAGATCTTAGGCACGCAGGTAAAGCTTAGTACTGCCTTTCATCCTCAAAATGATGGGCAGGCAGAGCGCACCATTCAGACACTGGAGGACATGTTGAGGGCGTGTGTGATTGACTTCAGGGGTAGGTGGGATGACCATATGCCTTTGATAGAGTTCTCGTATAATAAAAGCTATCACTCCAGCATTGGGATGGCACCATTTGAGGCACTGTATGGTAGGAGATGTAGGTCTCCAATTGGGTGGTTTGAGGTTGGAGAGTCATCCATTTCGGTTCTAGAGATCATTTATGAGGCCTTAGAGAAGGTCAAGGTGATTTGGGACAGGTTGGCTACTGTTTACAGTCGACAGAAGTCTTATGCAGACAACAGAAAACGGCCCTTAGAGTTTGATGTTGGTGACCAGGTCTATTTTAAGATATCACCTATGAAGGGGGTGATGAGGTTTGGCAGGAAGGGTAAGTTGAGTCCGAGGTATGTTGGGCCATATGAGATCCTACAGCGTGTGGGTGAGGTGGCCTATGAGTTGGCATTGCCTGCGGAGTTAGCTTCTGTCCATCCAGTCTTTCATGTTTTTATGTTAAAGAAGTGCCTAGGTGATCCAGCATCGATTATACCTGTTGAAGGTTTGGGGGTCGATGAAGACTTGTCCTATGAGGAGGTACCTGTTGAGATTTTAGACAGACAGCTCAAGCGGCTGAGAAACAAGGAGATTGCCACAGTGAAGGTATTGTGGAGGAATCATCTTGTTGAGGGTTCTACGTGGGAGGCCAAGGCCGATATAAGATCCCGCTACCGTCATATTTTCAGCTCTTGAGGTTAGAATTCCTACTCTTAAGTCTAAGTTTCCTTATCTCTCCATTCTTTATTGCTATTGCTTGACTGTGCATAGTGATTATGTTATGTTATGACTGGCATTATGCTAGATAGTTAGTAGTGTCATTCGGGGACGAATGTTCCTAAGGGGGGGATAATGTAACAACCCTAAAAATGGATATGATAAGCAATGCTTAATGTGTCTAGAATGACTACGATTAGACCGGGTTCACATGGATTGATGCGCGTAGAACCAGACCTTTGAACCCTTGCTAAAGCCAAGCCAACTAACTTGGGGAGTTATTTGAGCTAGAAAAGGTTGGGTCCAGCCATTTAGGGCTCTCGTATACGAAGATTTACTCGAAGGAGTCTTTACCGGACTTAAAAAGGGAAAATCTTAGGTTTGGAGGGTCTAGGGGTAAAATGGTCTTTTTCCAGACTAAGGGTAGTATCGTAATTACCCTAAATATATACTTAATTATTTATTTAATAAGGTGGAGGGGCATTTTGGGGAGAGAGGGCCGAAAATTGGCTCTTAGAGTGAAGTCTTGCTCCACCCGAGTTCGAACCTAGGTGGAAGCGATGATTTAAATTATTTTTATTTAAGTTGATAAATTAATGTAATTAATTAATATTTATTTTTTATTAGTTGATTTAAAATAAAAGGGAAATCAGATTTTTATCATTTAATAAAACCTTATTTGACTAAGTCCTAAACTAGACTCCGATCCTAAGCCTAAGAAAACTCTCACCTCTCACATCTATCTCTCACTTTCACGATCAAACCAACTCTTATTCACGTTCTCTCTGCCAAATAACGTACAAGAACAGAAGATAAACCAAAGTTCTTTACACTTGAAGAACTCACAACGAAAATTATAAACAAACAACTAATCAAACACGTTAGGCAAAGAGAGGGTTTTCCCGTCAAAAGTTTGGTGTTGAAACTTGGATTGGACGTGAGTTTGGAGAAGGTTTGGGCAGCAACTTCAAGGTTTGAACATCATAAAAGGTATGGGTTCTTTCTCTCTTGGTCCCTTTCCCAAGAGACCCCTTAAGATTCAGTCAATTCTAATCCGAAAACTAGGATTGTTCCCTGTTGCATGTCCCTATCACTAGCTCCCATTGATTCGTAGATTGGGTATGTTTGCTGTTAGATATTAGGAATGTAATGTGTTTTCGTGATGAATATGTTCATGAATGTGTGTTTGGATTCGTATGAATGATAACCTATGCTTTTTGAAAATATGTGTTTATGTGTGTGCAATGTGTAGTCGTGACTTTGAACACAGATTGAAGAATGAAAATGACTTGTTTTATGGTTGTATTTCACGTGCACAAACTTGTATGAATCATAATGTTCATATGAAGTATAATGTGGCTGATTTGAGTGAAAACTATTGGCTAAATGAATCCATGAAAATGCACCTAAAAACGTACTAAATGATCCATGAAATGTCCTAAGAACTAGTGAGTAAATGCTGGGGAAAAAAAAGGCTGGAAAAATGTGATCAAATTTCCAGCATGCTGGAAATTTGATTTCTGCTAATGTTGAAATTTAGGAGAGTTTGAAAATAATGTTTAAAACATGTGAGGTCATTAGGGATTGAACCCAAGACCTCACTATAAGAAAGCTATAATTAATTAAAATAAAAATAAGTGTGGCACACGGGATTCGAACCCGAGTGCCTTAGCCGAAATCCCTAAAACTAAAACAGAAATAAAGAAATGAGGGGAGTGGGATTTGAACCCACCACCTCTCAGTCATATTTAAGGAGAAGATTAAAGAAAAATAAAGGGTGAGGCGTGTGGGAATCGAACCCACGACCTCTAGGCAGAACAAAGGGAAATTAAGGAGAAGAAATTAAAGTGGGGCTGTGGGGGTTCGAACCCACACCCCCTCGGCCAAAAGGAGAGGAATTAAAAGAAAAGAAAATAAAAGGAAATGAGGTTGTGGGGGTTCGATCCCACATCCTCTCAGTCCCATTGAGCGAAAAATGAAGAGAAAAATTAAGGGGAAAATAAAATGAAGGTGTTGGGGCTCGATCTTGGGTCACCAAGCCGTATGGATCAAACCAAAATGAATAAAAATGTAAGTATTTTCCAAGAGATTCAAAATCGAGTTCCCTTGCCGAAATTTCGTATTCATACATAAGTCATACGTGAATAAATGTTCAAAAATAATGTTGCCTACATAGATCGAAATCGAAATCTTGGCATACTTACAAGATGCGTAAGTCTTGTACCACATAATCTTAGGAAGATATGAATCACTTAAACGAACTATGAATGAAGCCTCATGGCTTGTATGTATAGACCCATAAGTCTAACATACGTTTAAAGTAAGTGAACATAAGATGTATGTAACGAAATGATGAAACTCTAGAAGGGTTAAGTAAGAGTGTGAAATACACTAAATGGCCAAGTGCATTGGCATATGATGTAATGAACATTCACGTAAAAAGGGGTGAGTAAATATGAAGAGCAAATGTTCTAAAGTTAATGAATGTGGTGAAAACATGATAAGAGGCTAATGTGAAAGATGAGAGCAATCTCAAATGAGCCTAAGTAAATGTTGTAAGACCTTGAAAATAGCTTAGGTGTTCTAGAGCCTAATATGTTAGTCTTAGTTTTCTAAGGTACTAAATAAGTTTAATATGTGGTATAGATTCAGTAGCTAAAGTATTAGAGGTGTTGGAAGTCGAACGTCAAGGGACGACTAAGACGTTTGACGACTAAGTCACCTAAATGTCTAAAATGTGGTTTTATGTGTTTATGTGTGTTTCATGGTGTTTTAAGGTTCTTAATAAAGTTATTATATCATGTATAGGCAGTGGTTAAAGTTTCGTGAAGTTTGGAGGTCAAACGATCGAGAACGTCCAAGGCATTCGAAAGGTGTGCCTTGAGTCGACCTTGTACGTCTAGGCGAGTTTCGTTGAGTTTTACGTGTTCGTTTTGGATGAAATTCATGTGAGAGGTATTAAACTTATAGACGATCGTATTTGTGTTGGAAACGTCCGGGAAATTATCCCCAAGGACCATCAAAGGGTCCTTAAGGAAAGTACCCAAAATCTGATGGCAGGCTGTCCCAGGCAGCCTTGGCGCTGGAGCTGTCAACGGCCAGTCATGGCTGTGACGCCCCGTCACAAGGGTTTCGTCGTGGGGGCCTTCTCCAAGGGTTTAGGGGGAACCCTTGGCAAGCCACAGGATCTTGCAACGGATGTCCATGACGGGCCGTTGCACCCGTGACGCCCCGTCACAAGCCAGGCGTCGCAGCCAAGTCCCTGTGCGCAGACTTACTGCCAAGTTAGGGGTGAATTGGTAAATTCACCCCATGTCTAAATAAGAGTTTAGGCGGTTTTTTATGGGTCTTAAGGGTATTTTAATTAACTATTTAAGTGGTTAAGACCCTAGAGACTTCATTATTCTTCTAAAATCAAAACCCAAAGTCTCTTAGAAATCCCAAAACCTCCATTGAAGTCCAACTTGAAGGATCAGCTTGGTGTGGCGTTTTGAAGGAGAATTCTTCATCAAAGTGAAGAATTATCATCCTTGAGGTATGTCTTTTGATCCTTAAAACTTATTTCATCAAGGAGCCCAATCCTCAAAGTGTTTTACAAAGTTTTCTAAGGTGAATTGTCAAATTTTGGGATTCTACCATGGGTTCTTGCATAAATGATTTATAAACATTGAATTATGATCTAATTGATGTTGTATTGATGCTTTCAACATAAATTACCTATGAACCCATGTGAATTGTTGAACCCTAGTTTTGACTACTTTTTGGGTTACTTGATATTAACCTACTGTTGATGAATTGTTGTGTAGTTTCTTATGGGCTTTCTAATGATATAAGAATTGTGTTAAATTGATATATAATTGATATTATATTGTTAAACCTACATTGAATTGATGTAGATTCATTGAGTTTTATGGTTATTGCTTTGAATTATTGTTCATGGCCATGGGTAAGGGCCTTGTGATGTTGAATTGGTTGGATTGGCATTGAATTGAAGTGTGGATATGGGTATGAAGGTATGCTGCCCCGTTTTCCTTAATTTCATATTAATTATACTTCGATTCTATTGTGATTGGTATGGTCCACTTATGGTGGCGGTGTTATGTGTTTAATTTGCAATTGATGTGGCCTTGTCGGCGTTACTTTATGCAATATTATGAGCATGGCCTTATTGGCAACTACTTGAAGTTATGTGGCTATTTGTGTAGTTGATGATGTGAGTATGATATTACTTATCTACATGTGAAGTTATATAGTCATGTATGTATTCTTGTAGTTATGTTGCCTGAAGTGATTATGTTAGACTATGACTTTGACATTATGAGTGTAGTGTTAGGGTTAAGTCTTGGTTATTCCTACTTGACTTTATGAATCTATGTGGAGTATATTAATGATGCTATGATGATATATAGGAATGATCAATTTTTTCATCTTTATATTTATATTGGTACTAAAAGGTTCTGGTAATTTTGTAAAATATAGATTTTTTATTTCTTCTGCTTCATTTATATTATATTGAGCTTTGTAATAATACTCCTTAAAGGCACAAGTGTATTCTTCTATATAACACATATTATGTATAGATAATTTTGCCATTAATTGTCTATTTATTGTTTTTATTTTAGTTTGTTCTTTTATATCAGAAGTTATACTTCCGAATTCATTTCTTAATGCTAAATCGTATTTTTCTAGAATTTCTATATTTGATGTTGTTAATGAACCATCTAGTTTTTTATCGCTTCTTAGGGCTGCTTTACTTTCATTTGGTAAATTTTCTATCCATAATTTTGTTGTTCCTATTAAGGTTCTTTCTATATATCCAGGTGTTTCATTTATTGTGATTTTATTATCTATTAATTGTTTTGATAAATTGCCTATCCATAAGAGGATTGTTTTATTAATATCTATTACACAATCTAAGTCTAAAAAGTTAGTTTGTTCTATTATTTTTTTAGGTTTCCATCTTGTATTTAATCTACTATTCCATATAGCATTAGTTCGGTCAGAATTTTCATAACTTTCTGTATAATAAATTGGCGTAGTTGTTTTAGGATTTCTTCTAGGGCTATGATCCGGAGTTTTAACTCTAGATGTTCCTGGTTTATTTTCATTGTTTGTGTTAATTTCTAATTTTAAATTATTTGTTTGTTTTAGAATTTCAGTATATGTTTCACTAATGTCACTAATTTCAGAATTTTCTGACTTATTAGATTCATTTTCATTTATTTCATTTATTTCATTTATTTCAAAATTTTCAGTCTCATTAAGTATTTGTTTCATTTCATTTATTTCTTTAGCTAATTTTTCCTTTTGCTTTTCTTCAACTAGTAATTTTAAATAAGCTAATTCTTTTTCTAATTCTTCGATTTTACTATTTTTTGTTTCTTCAATTTTCTTAATTTCTTGCGTTGCTTCAGTTCGTATTTTATCGATTTCTTTAGCTTTATCTATATCGTTATTTTCTTTTGTTATTCGTATCATAGCTGTTAAGCTATCTTCTAGTTTTGCAGATTCTTTTTCTAACATTAGATATAATTTATCTCCTATTTTTTTATACCTTCTACCTAAATTTGAAAAAACTATTTTTATAGTTAATCCTTCGTAATTCTCATAAGTTTTTTCATCTACTATAAATTCTTCTTTATTCATTATAAATTATGTTATGTTGTAGTTTATATTCTAAACAGTCTATTTTTAATTTTAAATCAAATATTTGTTTCTTTTGTATTAGTATCGATCTACGACATACTCCTGCAACTATATTTACTATTAATTGTTTTTTCATAAAGTCGTGCATATATTGTAATCTATTTATTTCTTCAATTAAAAGTTGTTTATCTATCCTTTGATCCATTTTAAGTATTAAGAGAATATTTTATCATAATATTCTTTTTTTATTATATTTAAACTCTGTATTTCTTTTGCATTTGTTTCTATGTATTCTAGGTATTCTTCTCCTCGAAGATATATATATTTATTTACGTTTTCAATTAATAATTTTTCTTCTAAAATACGAACTGAAGCAACGCAAGAAATTAAGAAAATTGAAGAAACAAAAAATAGTAAAATCGAAGAATTAGAAAAAGAACTAGCTTATTTAAAATTACTAGTTGAACAAAAGCAAAAGGAAAAATTAGCTAAAGAAATAAATGAAATGAAACAAATACTTAATGAGACTGAAAATTTTGAAATAAATGAAATAAATGAAATAAATGAAAATGAATCTAATAAGTCAGAAAATTCTGAAATTAGTGACATTAGTGAAACATATACTGAAATTCTAAAACAAACAAATAATTTAAAATTAGAAATTAACACAAACAATGAAAATAAACCAGGAACATCTAGAGTTAAAACTCCGGATCATAGCCCTAGAAGAAATCCTAAAACAACTACGCCAATTTATTATACAGAAAGTTATGAAAATTCTGACCGAACTAATGCTATATGGAATAGTAGATTAAATACAAGATGGAAACCTAAAAAAATAATAGAACAAACTAACTTTTTAGACTTAGATTGTGTAATAGATATTAATAAAACAATCCTCTTATGGATAGGCAACTTATCAAAACAATTAATAGATAATAAAATCACAATAAATGAAACACCTGGATATATAGAAAGAACCTTAATAGGAACAACAAAATTATGGATAGAAAATTTACCAAATGAAAGTAAAGCAGCCCTAAGAAGCGATAAAAAACTAGATGGTTCATTAACAACATCAAATATAGAAATTCTAGAAAAATACGATTTAGCATTAAGAAATGAATTCGGAAGTATAACTTCTGATATAAAAGAACAAACTAAAATAAAAACAATAAATTTGTTATACACAATATAATGTTCAAACGCTAATAAACATTTATATAGTTATGGGTTAAAAGTGAAGTATGTGATGTCTTGTCTTGGTTGACTTGTATCTCTTACTTGATGTATATATGGTTATGAGTATGTGATGTCTTGATATAGGGTGTTATAACTCTTAGTCTTGAATAAATAAGTATAAGTGAAACCTTAATGATAAGAAGGTCAAGTTTATGTGGAACCTTGAACTTAGTGGCGAGGTTATGAATTGTGAAGTAGTTAGCCGTAATGGTATCCTTCATGTGAGGAGTGATGGACTTAAGGTTGATTAGCTGGAACGGCGTCATATCATACCTTAGGGAAATCGCTATGAGCTTCTTGTCGCTAAAGTGAGATATGCCCTAATGAAACTTACTTTGGTGGGGTGAATGTAAAGGGGGTCATGAACTAGATAAGGACCTATTTATATGAACCTTAATGTGAATTAAACTATGAGAACAAAGGCTAGCACCTAGTGAGTATGAGTAGGGTTAAGCGGATTTAGTTAAAGAACAGACCTAATGCTTAATACGCCCTTCATATTCCTTAACCATGTGCCTACATGGGATGTGTCCAAGTTCTACCATTGGCAAGTAGAACAACCTCATCGAAGTAGGATAGAACTTCGGATTCCATGTCTTGCTACCATGGTCTATGTCGGTTATTGCCTATTCTCATCATGTGGAATACCTATTAGCATTAGATAAGTTTATGAGGTTTAGGTGGTGGTATGGGACGCTATCTAGACATTGCACAATAGACTTTGAAGGTGTTATGTGGAGTTCCTAGGTCTTGTCCAAAGACCATTATGTGATCCATTATGTGAGTGTCTTATGTGATGCTTTAAGTGAGTGTCTTATGTGATGTAGGAGTCTTAATGAACTAATGAACTAATGATCTATGTAGTAACTATGTAAATGATTGAGTACCTAATCTAAAGTGACTTAAGCATTCCTTAGCTAAAGTGTGAGGAGGACATGAAAGGATGGTCTCTTCATGTCTTATCTTTGGAAGTCTTGAGGATGACTCTAGTTAGGGAAGTTGATTAATCTTGTTGACATGATCTAAACCTTAGGAAGTCTTAAGGGCTATTTAGGTAATCTTGAAGAGGTTATTGCACTATGGACTTTATCTTCTCGATTTACTTAAGTAGGTCTTTTGATAGGCTTTGGAAGGAGAATGTCTTCTAATTCTTAGTGTTGGTGTGTTTAGTGAGAATGATTCTATTTGAGGTAGTCTTAGGATCTCTCTTGTGTGTGTGATAGGGATTGTATGGGCGGTCGCTCCACACTTACTCAAGTGAACCTTGGAATTGACCTTTGGTAGAAGAATCTTACATAGATGTTTATGATTTTTTTCTAAGTATGTATGTGACTCATTGTAGGTAATCTTAAGGGTCGTTTAGGCACATCTAGAGATGGTGTATGGGCGGTCTCTCTTTGTGTGACTTAAGTGAATCTTAGGATGACTTTAAGTGAGGGAATTACATGCTAGAAGATGTTAAAAGGGAAGGTTTGGAGTTCACTGTAACAGTGAAGGGACATCACTGTACAGTGAAGTGAACTCACTGTAAAGTGAGCCTTTAAATGTTATCTTTGGTTAATTGTTATCTTATGTGTTTCTTAATTGCTAAATGATGTTCTCATGTTTAAACTATGATTTTCTAAATGAAAAGATGCATATTTCCAATAAAGTCCGTTTTCATGATTTTATGCATATAGCCATACTTAGTACATGTGGTTGTACTAATTCCATGCTTTATTTTCTATCTATAGTCCTTGGTAGGTAAGGAGCTTTTGGAGAAGAAGACTTGGGCTTAGAAGAATCGTCCGAGTAGAAGAATTGAAGTATGTCCTCATTTGTATCGAGGGCATATATGTCATTTTATGTTTTTTTTATGAAATATTGTAATAAGACTATGTTATTTCTATTTTCGTATTAAAGTACTCTTGTGTCTTAAGATGATGAGATTGAGACTTAGCATTTCTATTACTTTTATATGAAAGAGGTTTTCTAAAGACTATATTATGTTTTAGTGAAAAGTTTTAATTTCACACTACTTTTCACTATGTATATGCGATGAGTGATATGAATGAGGCTTGTGTTAGAACTCTGAGAGTTTGACGATGCCGGTCGCAATCCAAGATTGCACCCTATCTTCTAGGGTATGGTCTCGGGTTATGACAAAGTTGGTATCAGAGCATAGGTTAGTTAAAGTAGTATTAGGTATCAAAAAGTCTCATCAAGTCACGTCTAGTAGAGTCTTGACCATCGGTGTGAGTCGCGACACATCTATGGGCAAGAGGCTATAGGACGATAGAGTTTCCCTTCTTTTCTACTCCTATATCGTGCGATAGAGTAAATGTTATGATTATCATTCTTATGAGTTTCCTTGTGTTTGCTAGGAGATGAATACTAGGAGGATGGCCGCTAGAAGATTGGAAGAGGAGAGGGTGAATGAGAAGGTTCCTCAAGTTGAGCAAGTTGAGAAAGTTGCTCAAGATGAGCAAGGTGTCCAAGATGGGCAAGGTGATGTAGTGCCTCCCCAAGGTGATCATGTTCCTAATGTGGATGGAGGTGATGAGGTGCCGGAGTTGTCTAATAGGGTGATTGGAGAATCTTTGATGGCTTTGGCTCAACCCGTAACTACTCAAATCAATTTGAGTATGGTGCCTAGGGTTATGGAGAGCACTATGACTTCTAGGTTGAGAGACTTTGTGAGGATGAATCCTCCTATCTTTCTCGGCTCTAAGGTGAATGAGGATCCCCAAGAATTCCTTGATGGTGTGTACAATGTTTTGAGTGCTATGGGGGTTACATCTAGGGAGAAGGCGGAGTTGGCTTCATATCAATTGAGAGATGTGTCTCAAATTTTGTATACTCAATGGAAGGACAATAGGCCGGAAGATTCGGGTCCTATTGAGTGGGAAGAGTTTAAGGGAGCTTTTCTTGGCAAGTACTTTCCCCGAGAGAGAAGAGAAGTCAAGGTGGAGGAGTTTATTAATCTCAAGCAAGGCAATATGAGTGTTGAGGAGTACTCTTTGAAATTCTCGACATTGTCTAGGTATGCTCCTTCTCTTGTGTCCAATCCAAGAGATGAAATGAGACGCTTTTGTACCGGAGTAGCCGACTTGGTGAAGGAAGAATGTCGTACCGCTATGCTTCATGATAATATGACCCTATCTAGACTCATGGTGTATGCACAATCTATTGAGGAGTCTAAACTTAGAAGGATGGCTAGAAGTTTGAAAAGGGGTGTTGCTAGTGATCAAGAGCAACCTAGGTTCAAGAAGAGAGTTCAATCTCAAGATGGACCTAGTGTTCCTAAGAAGAAGTTTGAGAAAGGAGGTGGTTCTAAGGATGGCAAGCCTACTTGTGCCAATTGTGGCAAGAGTCACTATGGTGAGTGTTTATTGGGTACCGGTAGTTGCTTTGGTTGTGGAAAGGATGGGCACAAAGTGATAGATTGTCCAAACAATGCTTCTAGGAAGGAGGGCAAGAGGGTTGAGCCTAGTGTTCCAAAGGATGATGCTCCAACTAAGAGGCGTTTCTATGCACTCCGTACTAGAATTGAGAAGTCGGGTGATGGTGATGATGATGTTGGTAAGTTCTTGTTTCTCTTTTGATAGTATGAGTTCCTTCTAAGTGGGGGAGTATGTTTTGTAGAAGGGATAGAATTCCTTGAATTGTTGCATGTGCATGATGTTTAGGAGATTGGTTGAAATTGAATTTCATTTACTTCTTGCATTGTGTATTTTATGAAGCTTTGAGCATGTTGTATGATGTGTTTACATGATGTTATCTTGCATATTAGCATGTCTATATAAAGAATTGCCTAAAAATTGCATTTTTGGAAAAGTTGCTAAAAATCACTGTTTCTTTAAGAACTGCCCACTGTAAATTTTTTGTAAATATGACTATTTGATCCTTTGTTCTAAAATTCTTGTTATGTGGTTAGAACTGATGTATATAAGTATGATGTTGAATATAAAATGAGTTTTTGCTATTTGGATTGAAGCATGTGAGTTTTGTACCATAATGAGTTATAGAATTGTTTTCTAGTTTCTTGTTGTGTTGTGAATCTCTTGATTATGTGAAATTGATGATTTCTTCTAGATATGTGTTGCATGTATTGGTTATGTGCTGCTAGTTGAATCTCTAATCTTGGAAGTGTTCGGAGAGTGGCAAGTATCATTCGAGAACGAATGTTGTCCAAGTGGGGGAGATTGTAAGACCTTGAAAATAGCTTAGGTGTTCTAGAGCCTAATATGTTGGTCTTAGTGTTCTAAGGTCCTAAATATGTTTAATATTTGGTATAGAGGCAGTAGCTAAAGTATTAGAGGTGTTGGAAGTCGAACGTCAAGGGACGACTAAGTCACCTAAATGTCTAAAATGTGGTTTTATGTGTTTATGTGTGTTTCATGGTGTTTTAAGGTTCTTAATAAAGTTATTATATCATGTATAGGCATTGGTTAAAGTTTCGTGAAGTTTGGAGGTCAAACGATCGAGAACGTCCAAGGCATTCGAAAGATGTGCCTTGAGTCGACCTTGTACGTCTAGGCAAGTTTCGTTGAGTTTTACGTGTTCGTTTTGGATGAAATTCATGTGAGAGGTGTTAAACTCATAGACGATCGTATTTGGATTGGAAACGTCCGGGAAATTATCCCCAAGGACCATCAAAGAGTCCTTGAGGAAAGTACCCAAAATCTGATGGCAGGCTGTCCCAGGCAGCCTTGGCGCTGGAGCTGTCAACGGCCAGTCATGGCTGTGACGCCCCGTCAAAAGGGTTTCGTCGTGGGGGACTTGTCCAAGGGTGTAGGGGTAACCCTTGGCAAGCCACATGAGCTTGCAACGGATGTCCATGACGGGCCGTTGCACCCGTGACGCCCCGTCACAAGCCAGGCGTCGCAGCCAAGTCCCTGTGCGCAGACTTACTGCCAAGTTAGGGGTGAATTGGTAAATTCACCCCATGTCTAATTAAGAGTTTAGGCGGTTTTTTAGGGGTCTTAAGGGTATTTTAATTAACTATTTAAGTGGTTAAGACCCTAGAGACTTCATTATTCTTCTAAAATCAAAACCCAAAGTCTCTTAGAAATTCCAAAACCTCCATTGAAGTCCAACTTGAAGGATCAGCTTGGTGTGGCGTTTTGAAGGAGAATTCTTCATCAAAGTGAAGAATTATCATCCTTGAGGCATGGATTTTGATCCTTGAAACTTATTTCATCAAGGAGCCCAATCCTCAAAGTGTTTTACAAAGTTTTCTAAGGTGAATTGTCAAATTTTGGGATTCTACCATGGGTTCTTGCATAAATGATTTCTAAACATTGAATTATGATCTAATTGATGTTGTATTGATGATTTCAACATAAATTACCTACGAACCCATGTGAATTGATGAACCCTAGTTTTGACTACTTTTTGGGTTACTTGATATTAAGCTAATGTTGATGAATTGTTGTGTAGTTTCTTATGGGCTTTCTAATGATATAAAATTGTGTTCAATTGATATGTAATTGATATTATATTTTTAACCCTACATTGAATTGATGTAGATTCATTGAGTTTTATGGTTATTGCTTTGAATTATTGTTCATGGCCATGGGTAAGGGCCTTGTGATGTTGAATTGGTTGGATTGGCATTGAATTGAAGTGTGGATATGGGTATGAAGGTATGCTGCCCCGTTTTCCTTAATTTGATATTAATTATACTTCGATTCTATTGTGATTGGTATGGTCCACTTATGGTGGCGGTGTTATGTGTTTAATTTGCAATTGATGTGGCCTTGTCGGCGTTACTTTATGCAATATTATGAGCATGGCCTTATTGGCAACTACTTGAAGTTATGTGGATATTTGTGTAGTTGATGATGTGAGTAAGATATTACTTATCTACATGTGAAGTTATATAGTCATGTATGTATTCTTCTAGTTATGTTGCCTTAAGTGATTATGTTAGACTATGACTTTGACATTATGAGTGTAGTGTTAGGGTTAAGTCTTGGTTATTCCTACTTGACTTTATGAGTCTATGTGGAGTATATTAATGATGTTATGATGATATATAGGATGACTTGAAGATGTTAGGTTGTTTTAGAAGTGTTTCTAGAATGGCTTGTATTATGGGTTAAAAGTGAAGTATGTGATGTCTTGTCTTGGTTGACTTGTAGCTCTTACTTGATGTATATATGGTTATGAGTATGTGATGTCTTGATATAGGGTGTTATAACTCTTAGTATTGAATAAATAAATATAAGTGAGACCTTAATGATAAGAAGGTCAAGTTTATGTGGAACCTTGAACATAGTGGCGAGGTTATGAATTGTGAAGTAGTTAGCCGTAATGGTATCCTTCATGTGAGGAGTGATGGACTTAAGGTTGTTTGGCTGGAACGGCATCATATCATACCTTAGGGAAATCGCTATGAGCTTCTTGTCGCTAAAGTGAGATATGCCCTAGTGGAACTTACTTTGGTAGGGTGAATGTAAAGGGGGTCATAAACTAGATAAGGACCTATTTATATGAACCTTAATGTGAATTAATCTATGAGAACAAAGGCTAGCACCGAGTGAGTATGAGTAGGGTTAAGCGGATTTAATTAAAGAACAGATGGAATGCTTAATACGCCCTTCATATTCCTTAACCATGTGCCTACATGGGATGTGTCCAAGTTCTACCATTGGCAAGTAGAACAACCTCATCGAAGTAGGATAGAACTTCGGATTCCATGTCTTGCTACCATGGTCTATGTCGGTTATTTCCTATTCTCATCATGTGAATACCTATTAGCATAAGATAAGTTTATGAGGTTTAGGTGGTGGTATGGGACGCTATCTAGACATTGCACAATAGACTTTGAAGGTGTTATGTGGAGTTCCTAGGTCTTGTCCAAAGACCATTATGTGATCCATTATGTGAGTGTCTTATGTGATGCTTTATGTGAGTGTCTTATGTGATGTAGGAGTCTTAATGAACTAATGAACTAATGATCTATGTAGTAACTATGTAAATGATTGAGTACCTAATCTAAAGTGACTTAAGCATTCCTTAGCTAAAGTGTGAGGAGGACATGAAAGGATGGTCTCTTCATGTCTTATCTTTGGAAGTCTTGAGGATGACTCTAGTTAGGGAAGTTGATTAATCTTGTTGACATGATCTAAACCTTAGGAAGTCTTAAGGGCTATTTAGGTAATCTTGAAGAGGTTATTGCACTATGGACTTTATCTTCTCGATTTACTTATGTAGGTCTTTTGATAGGCTTTGGAAGGAGAATGTCTTCTAATTCTAAGTGTTGGTGTGTTTAGTGAGAATTATTCTATTTGAGGTAGTCTATAGGATCTCTTGTGTGTGTGTGATAGGGATTGTATGGGCGGTCGCTCCACACTTACTCAAGTGAACCTTGGAATTGACCTTTGGTAGAAGAATCTTACATAGATGTTTATGATTGTTTTCTAAGTATGTATGTGACTCATTGTAGGTAATCTTAAGGGTCGTTTAGGCACATCTAGAGAGGGTGTATGGACGGTCTCTCTTTGTGTGACTTAAGTGAATCTTAGGATGACTTTAAGTGAGGGAATTACATGCTAGAAGATGTTAAAAGGGAAGGTTTGGACTTCACTGCAGTTAAGGGACTTAACTATGCAGTGAAGTAAACTCACTGTAAAGTGAGCCTTTAAATGTTATCTTTGGTTAATTGATATCTTATGTGTTTCTTAATTGCTAAATGATGTTATCATGTTTAAACTATGATTTTCTAAATGAAAAGATGCATATTTCCAATAAAGTCCGTTTTCATGATTTTATGCATATAGCCATACTTAGTACATGTGGTTGTACTAATTCCATGCTTTATTTTCTATCTATAGTCCTTGGTAGGTAAGGAGCTTTTGGATAAGAAGACTTGGGCTTAGAAGAATCGTCCGAGTAGAAGAATTGAAGTATGTCCTCATTTGTATCGAGGGCATATATGTCATTTTATGTTTCTTTTATGAAGTATTCTAATAAGACTATGTTATTTCTATTTTCGTATTAAGGTACTCTTGTGTATTAAGATGATGAGATTGGTACTAAGCATTTCTATTACTTTTATATGAAAGAGGTTTTCTAAAGACTATATTATGTTTTAGTGAAAAGTTTTAATTCCGCACTACTTTTCACTATGTATATGCGATGAATGATATGAATGAGGCTTGTCTTAGAACTCTGAGAGTTCGACGACGCCGGTCGCAATCCAGATTGCACCCTATCTTCTAGGGTATGGTCTCGGGTTGTGACAAATGTTACCAAAACGTACTCACCTATGAGAGTGTAAAGTTAATGAAGAGACCAGTCTCTATGAACACTCTAATGAAAGTATTGAGAATAATGTATACTTAAGACTAATGATGAGATGAGAAATCATCTATTGAGCTATGATGTACTTATACTAGAAGCCAGCTTCCATGACGTATGAGTTGAATGTAATGGAACTTTATACTGAGCACCAATAGGCTATCTATGAGCGGTGATGCCTTCTTTCGGGAAGGGCGGAGGTTCACGTAACTCTCATGATATGAGACTGTCCGGCATGCCGGGTATGGGTCTCCTTATATCTCCTAGTCTTCGAACCTATACTGCGAATATAGGGATCTGGCGGGGTTCAATTCCCATGTACGCTAGCATGTTTTGGGTCACTTTGGCCGGTGATTCCACCTCTTTTCAGTGTGGGGGAGACACTGAATTTCATGATGCTCACATGATCTATGTCGGTTAAAGTTAAAGTTCCCAAATGAATAAATGAGGCCATCCTCAAATGATGCACATAATGAAATGAATGATACCAAAGGTGTTAGGATAGGATAATCAAGAGGTGAGTTAGACTTAAGCAATGACACTAGGTCATTCTTGGTCATTGCCTAGCGAACCCGATGAAAGTCTTAAACTACATCCTAGGTATAACTGGTGTTTACACTAAGCAAATGAATGAAATGAAATGAAGTACGTATGAATGAATGAAGCAGACTATGTGTTTGCTAAAGAAGGCTCCCTAGTTGAGGTCCCATATGTTGAGCCCTCATTTTGGGAAGTCTTAATGACAAGTCCATGATTCCAAGGTCTCATGGCATATGAACGAATGATATGAAATATGTTTTATGCTATATGCAATATGTTATGTACTATGTGTGATATGTTATGTGTTGTGTGCAATATGATATGTATGATGATGCGTGTTACTCTCATGGCATGACTTTCCTAATCCAATTTGGCAAGTCCACTGAATTTCCAAATCCAAATTTGACAGGTCCACTAACTTTCCTAATCCAAATTTGGCAAGTCTACTGACTTGACTTTCTATAAATCATGTTGTTAGAAAAGAGCTATTCTTACTCATGCATGTCCTTGGTGTGTGCTTGCATATAGCCATACTTAGTACAAGTGTGTACTAATCCCATACAACTCTATATTTTTAGGTGCACGCACAGGTGGACGCTAGAGCTCACAGGTTGACGTTGCAGTTATCCGGACGTGGAACTTTCATCCGGACTTGGTAGGCCCTCATGCTTTCGAGGATGTCTACCGTTATTATCTAGCTTAGATGTAGGCTTTAGCTAGTGGAGCATGTTCCACTAGTGTTTCTTTCCACTTTCATTTCAGACTTTGTATTGGTGCCGTTTTGGCAAAAATACGTTTAATGCAATTATGAACTGTTTCATTCATTTGATTATCTCTATATTAGATGGTTGATTTGTGAACGCCTATGATGTTAAGTTAAAAAATGTTTTACATGAAATAAGAAAACAAAAAGTTCAAAGTTTCTGCTAAAATTAACCTAGATGAAGTAAGAATGACGTATGTAGGCTTGTCTGCGACCTTTGAGGGGTCAACGACGCCGGTTTCGTCTGGGGTCTAGATTCCGGTCGTGACAAAGTTGGTATCAGATCCATGTTTAATTCCGAGAATAATAAGTTCACATCAACCACATTGAGTAGTTTCTAAGTCATGGTAGTGAAGTGCACCACTATCCTGAATTAGAGACTGCATGATGCGTAGGAAAATTTCCCTTCTTCTGATCTTATCGTGCTTTTCCTAATGTCTGATTTCTTGGTGTTATGAGCGTGTCTAACATCAATTCTTATTGTTTTTAGAGAATGAATACTAGGTGAAACATTGGTCAGAGGAGAGGAGGAGCAGCTTCTGGGGGCAATCAGGTTCCACCCCAGGCTCCAGCTGAAGGAGTGGCTATGCCGGTTAACCCAGCTGGGTTGACTGATACGGAGGTGCGGGCATCTCTGGCCCAGATGGCACAGGCCATCACTATGCAGGCCCAGGCCATGACTACCCAGGTCAACCGACAGAATGTTCAGAGGGAGAACCCACCAGTTCGTAGCATGGCTGACAGGCTGCGAGACTTCACGAGGATGAATCCTCCTATTTTCACAGGGTCCAAGACTTCTGAAGATCCACTGGAGTTTGTGGACGAGGTACACAAGATTTTGGTGGCCATGGGGGCCATAGATACTGAGAAGGCTGAGCTGGCTTCCTATCATCTCAAGGATGTTGCACAGACTTGGTGCAAGATTTGGCAGGATAGCCGAGCTTTGGGATGAGTTCCGATCTCTTGGGAGATGTTTAAGACAGCCTTTCTGGAGAGATTATTTCCTAGGGAGATGAGGGAGGCCAAGGTTGAGGAGTTTATCAACCTTAAGAAGGGATCAATGACAGTCAGAGAGTATTCCCTGAAGTTTGTTAAACTATCAAGGTATGCCACTTTCCCTTGTATTTGACAGCAGGGATGAGATGAGTACTGATGTTTGTTAAACTATCCAGGTATGCTACCTCCCTTGTATCTAACAGCAGGGATGATATGAGTAGGTTCCTCATAGGAATCACAGGAGATCTGGAGGAGATGTGTGGGTCTGCGATGCTCCACGATAACATGGACCTCTTCAGGTTGATGGTGCATGTCCAGCAGGTAGAGGACAGCTGGAAGAAGAGGGGCGTCCGTGATGCTAGGAGGCCTAAGCCTCATGATCAGGCAGGTTCTCTAGCAATGGAGGAAACAGGAATAACTTTGGCGTCCGTGAGCAGCCCAGGTTTAAAAAGGGGCAACAGAGTTCAGGGAACTCTAACTTTCAGAGGAGTACAGCGCCTAGAGGAGGCACACCCAAGCCCAAGAAGGGCAATGGAGGTGAGATGCAGCGTCCCAGAAAGGACTGTGTTAAGTGTGGTCGTGATCACAGTGGAGAGTGCAGACAGGGCACTAATGCCTGCTTCGGTTGCGGTAAGAGCGGGCACATGGTTAAGGACTGCCCGCAAAACAGGGTCAGGCTGGAGGTAATGCTCATCCTAGGCCTAATCCACAGGGTGCAACAGCAGCCGATCCTCCTAAGAGGAACAGGTTCTATGCCCTGAAGGGCAGGGAGGAGCAGGAGAAGTCCGTTGATGTGGTCACAGGTATGCTGCAAGTATTCTCAACTTCTGTTTATGCTTTACTTGATCCAGGGTCTATGCTTTCCTTTGTAACTCCTTCGCTTGCTCTCACTTTTGAGATATTGCCTGAAGTTCTGCATGATACTATAGTGGTTAGTACACCTTTAGGAAAAAATGTAAGAACTGATAGAGTATACAAAGGATTGCCCAATAGTTGTATGTGGTAAGACTATGTGTGCAGACTTAGTTGAGTTACCAATGCATGAGTTTGATGTTATTCTTGGCTTGGACTGGCTTTATTGTTGTTATGCTTGTATGGATTGCCGTAGTAGGGTTGTGAGATTCGTTTCCCTAATGAGGTAGAGCTGGTCTGGGAGGGGTACAACTCGAGTCGTCGTAATCCCTTGATTTCGAACCTTAAGGCCAATAAAATGATGTCCAAGGGGTTATTGTGTCATCTTGTGAGTGTTAGTGATTTAGATCATGACATTCCTTCCATAGACTCAGTGCCTGTAGTGAATGAGTTCCAAGATGTATTTACTGATGATTTGCTTGGAGTCCCTCCCCCTCGAGAGATTGACTTTGTATAGACTTAGAACCCAATACTAATTGAATTTCAATTCCTCCTTACAGAATGGCTCCAGCTTAACTCAAAGAGTTGAAGCTGCAGTTAAAAGATCTCACTGAGAAGGGTTTCATTCAGCCGAGCATATCCCCTTGGGGTGCTCTAGTGTTGTTTGTGAAAAAGAAAGATGGAACCCTTAGAATGTGTATCGATTATCGGCAGCTCAACAAAGTCACTATAAAGAATAAGTATCCACTTCCCAGAATAGATGACTTGTTCGATCAGCTCTAAGGGTCTAGTTTCTTCTCTAAGATTGATCTTCGTTCAGGGTATCATCAGCTTAGGGTTAGGGATAGAGAGATCCCAAAGACAGCCTTTCGTACCCGTTATGGTCATAATGAGTTCTTAGTCATGTCATTTGGTCTCACTAATGCACCAGCTGCATTTATGGACCTCATGAACCGATTCTTCCGTGAGTATCTTGATTCTTTCATCATAGTATTCATTGATGACATCCTCATCTACTCTAGGACCAAGGAAGAGCATGAACAGCATTTGAGACTAACTTTGCAGGTACTTAGACAACATCAGCTGTATGCCAAATTCAGCAAGTATGAATTCTGTCTTAGATCAGTGACCTTCCTAGTCATGTTGTGTCCGATCAGGGTGTGGAGGTGGACCCCAGGAAGACAGAGGCTGTGAAGAACTGGCCAAAATCTCTTACTCCCACCGATATCCATAGCTTTCTGGGATTGGCTGGTTTTTATCGCAGGTTCGTGGAGGGTTTTTCTTCCATTGCTGCCCCACTGGCAGCTTTGACTAAGAAGAAGGCCAAGTTCGAGTGGACGGAGACTTGTGAGAAGAGTTTCCAGGAGCTCAAGGACAGACTCACTTCAGCCCTGGTGCTTAATTTTCCTAAGTGTGGTGAGAATTACACTGTTTATTGTGATGCATCTTGGGTTGGTTTGGGTTGTGTTCTTATGCAGGTTGGTAAGGTGATAGCTTATGCGTCCAGACAGCTCAAGGTTCATGAGAAGAATTATCCTACTCATGACCTGGAGTTGGAAGTTGTGGTGTTTGCACTGAAGCTGTGGAGTCACTACTTGTATGGAGTGCATATGGATATGTTCACAGATTACAAGAGTCTCCAGTACGTGTTCACGCAGAGAGAGTTGAATCTATGTCAGCGGAGATGGTTGGAGCTGTTGAAGGACTATGATATGAATGTCCACTACCATCCAGGTAAGGCTAATGTTGTAGCTGATGCTTTGAGCAGGATGAGCATGGGAAGTACAACCCACGTTGAGGATGAGAAGAAAGAGTTGGTGAAAGATGTTCACAGACTGGACAGACTTGGTGTGCGGTTGATTGACTCTACTAGTGGGGGTGTTTCAGTTCATCCTAGTTCTGAATCATCTTTGGTAGTTGAAGTCAAGCAGGATCAGCATCTCGATCCTGTGTTGATGGAGCTGAAGGACTCAGTGTTGATAAAGATGAATAAGTATTTTGCTTTGGGAGGTGACGGCATACTGAGGTACCAGGAGAGGCTGTGTGTACCAGATGTGGATGATTTGCGGACCAGGATCATTGTAGAGGCCCATGGTTCCAGATATTCCATACATCCAGGTTCCACCAAGATGTATCATGATCTTAAGCAGATTTATTGGTGGGATGGCATGAAGAAGGACAGTGCAGAATATGTGGCCAAGTGTCCTAATTGTCAGCAGGTTAAGGTAGAACATCTTAATCCTGGCGGTCTTACTCAGATTATTGAGGTTCCGACTTAGAAGTGGGAGGCCATTAATATGGACTTCGTGGTTGGTCTTCCGAGGACTAGGAGACAGCATGACTCCATATGGATTATTGTGGACAGGATGACTAAGTCTGCCTACTTTATTCCTGTGAAGTCTACTTACAGAACCGAGGATTATGCGAGATTCTACATTGATGAGATTGTGAGATGGCATGGGATTCCTTTGTCTATCATTTCATATAGAGGAGCTCAGTTCACTTCAAATTTCTGGAGTTCCTTCTAGAAGAGCTTAGGCACGCAGGTAAAGCTTAGTACTGCCTTTCATCCTCAAACTGATGGGCAGGCAGAGCGCACCATTCAGACACTGGAGGACATGTTGAGGGCGTGTGTGATTGACTTCAGGGGTAGGTGGAATGACCATATGCCTTTGATAGAGTTCTCATATAATAAAAGCTATCACTCCAGCATTGGTATGGCACCGTTTGAGGCACTGTATGGTAGGAGATGTAGGTCTCCAGTTGGGTGGTTTGAGGTTGGAGAGTCATCCATTTTGGGTCCAAAGATCATTCATGAGCCCTTAGAGAAGGTCATGGTGATTAGGGATAGGTTGGCTACTGCTTACAGTCGACAGAAGTCTTATGCAGACAACAGAAAATGGCCCTTAGAGTTTGATGTTGGTGACCAGGTATATTTTAAGATATCACCTATGAAAGGGGGTGATGAGGTTTGGCAGGAAGGGGAAGTTGAGTCTGAGGTATGTTGGGCCATATGAGATCCTACAGCGTGTGGGTGAGGTGGCCTATGAGTTGGCATTGCGTGCGGAGTTAGCTTCTGTCCATCCAGTCTTTCATGTTTCTATGTTAAAGAAGTTCCTAGGTGATCCAGCATCGATTATACCTATTGAAGGTTTGGGGGTCGATGAAGACTTGTCCTATGAGGAGGTACCTGTTGAGATTTTAGACAGACAGATCAAGCGGCTAAGGAACAAGGAGATTGCCACAGTGAAGGTATTATGGAGGAATCATCTTGTTGAGGGTTCTACGTGGGAGGCCGAGGCCGATATAAGATCCCGCTACCCTCATCTTTTTAGCTCTTGAGGTTAGACTTCCTACTCTTAAGTCTAAGTTTCCTTATCTCTCCATTCTTTGTTGCTATTGCTTGACTGTGCATAGTGATTATGTTATGTTATGACTGGCATTATGCTAGATAGTTAGTAGTGTTATTCGGGGACGAATGTTCCTAAGGGGGGATAATGTAACAACCCTAAAAATGGATATGATAAGTAATGCTTAATGTGTCTAGAATGCCTACGATTAGACCGGGTTCACATGGATTGATGCGCGTAGAACCAGACCTCTGAACCCTTGCTACAGCCAAGCCAACTAACTTGGGGAGTTATTTGAGCTAGGAAAGGTTGGGTCCAGCCATGTAGGGCTCTCGAATACGAAGATTTACTCGAAGGAGTCTTTACCGGACTTAAAAAGGGAAAATCTTAGGTTTGGAGGGTCTAGGGGTAAAATGGTCTTTTTCCAGGCTAAGGGTAGTATCATAATTATCCTAAATATATAATCAATTATTTATTTAATAAGGTGGAGGGGCATTTTGGGGAGAGAGGGCCGAAAATTGGCTCTTAGAGTGAAGTCTTGCTCCACCCGAGTTCGAACCTAGGTGGAAGCGATGATTTAAATTATTTTTATTTCAGTTGATAAATTAATGTAATTAATTAATATTTATTATTTATTAGCTGATTTAAAATAAAAGGGAAATCAGATTTTTATCATTTAATAAAACCTTATTTGACTAAGTCCTAAACTAGACTCCTAAGCCTAAGAAAACTCTCACCTCTCACGTCTATCTCTCACTTTCACGATCAAACCAACTCTTATTCACGTTCTCTCCACCAATAACGTATAAGAACAGAACATAAACCAAAGTTCTTCACACTTGAAGAACTTACAATGAAAATTATAAACAAACAACTAATCAAACACGTTAGGCAAAGAGAGGGTTTTTCCGTCAAAAGTTTGGTGTTGAAACTTGGATTGGACGTGAGTTTTGGAGAAGGTTTGGGCAGCAACTTCAAGGTTTGAACGTCATAAAAGGTATGGGTTCTCTTCTCTCTTGGTCCCTTTCCCAAGAGACCCCTTAAGATTCAGTCAATTCTAATCTGAAAACTAGGATTGTTCCCTGTTGCATGTCCCTGTCACTAGATCCCGTTGATTTGTAGGTTGGGTATGTTTGCTGGTAGATATTAGGCATGTAATGTGTTTTCGTGATGAATATGTTCATGAATGTGTGTTTGGATTCGTACGAATGATAACCTATGTTTTTCAAAAATATGTGTTTATGTGTGTGCAATGTGTAGTCGTGACATTGAACACAGATTGAAGCATGAAAATGACTTGTTTTATGGTTGTATTTCACGTGCACAAACTTGTATAAATTGTGATGTTCATATGAAGTATAATGTGGCTGATTTGAGTGAAAACTATTGGCTAAATGAATCCATGAAAATGCACCTAAAAACGTACTAAATGATCCATGAAATGTCCTAAGAACTAGTGAGTAAATGCTGCAAAAAAAAAAAAAAGAGGCTAGAAAAATGTGATCAAATTTCCAGCATGCTGGAAATTTGATTTCTGCTAATGTTGAAATTTAGGAGAGTTTGAAAATAACGTTTAAAACATGTGAGGTCAGTAGGGATTGAACCCAAGACCTCACTATAAGAAAGCTATAAATAATTGAAATAAAAAGAAGTGTGGCACACGGGATTCGAACCCGAGTGCCTTAGCCGAAATCCCTAAAACTAAAACAGAAATAACGAAATGAGGGGAGTGGGATTCGAACCCACCACCTCTCAGTCACATTTAAGGAGAATATTAAAAGAAAAATAAAGGGTGACGCGTGTGGGAATCGAAACCACAACCTCTAGGCAGAACCAAGGGAAATTAAGGAGAAGAAATTAAAGTGGGGCTGTGGTGGTTCGAACCCACACCCCCTTGGCCAAAAGGAGAGTAATTAAAAGAAAAGAAAAGAAAAGAAAATGATGTTGTTGGGGTTCGATCTCACATTTTCTCAGTCCCATTGAGCGAAAAATGAAGAGAAAAATTAAGGGGAAAATAAAATGAAGGCGTTGGGACTCAATCTTGGGTCCCTAAGCCGTATCGATCAAATTAAAATGAATAAAAATGTAAGTGTTGTCCAAGGGATTAGAAATCGGGTTCCCTTGCCCAAATTTCGTATTGATACATAAGTCACATGAATAAATGTTCAAAAATAATGTTGCCTACATAGATCGAAATCGAGATCTTGGCATACTTACAAGATGCATAAGTCTTGTACCACATAATCTTAGGAAGATATGAATCACTTAAACGAACTATGAATGAAGCCTCATGGCTTGTATGTATAGACCCTTAAGTCTAGCATACGTTTAAAGTAAGTGAAACTAAGATGTATGTAATGAAATGATGAAACTCTAGAAGGGTTAAGTAAGAGTGTGAAACACACTAAATGGCCAAGTGCATTGGCATATGATGGAATGAACATTCACTTAAAAAGGGATGAGTAAATATGAAGAGCAAATGTTCTAAAGTTAATGAATGTTGTGACAACATGATAAGAGGCTAACGTGAAAGATGAGAGCAATCTCAAATGAGCCTAAGTAAATGTTACTAAAACGTACTCACCTATGAGAGTGTAAAGTTAATGAAGAGACCAGTCTCTATGAACACTCTAATGAAAGTATTGAGAATAATGTATACTTAATACTAATGATGAGATGAGAAATCATCTATTGAGCTATGATGTCCTCATACTAGAAGCCAGCTTCCATGACGTATGAGTTGAATGTAATGGAACTTTATACTGAGCACCGATAGGCTAGCTATGAGCGGTGATGCCTTCTTTCGGGAAGGGTGGAGGTTCACGTTACTCTCATGAGATGACATTGTTCGGTATGCCGGATATGGGTCTCCTTATATCTCCTAGTCTTCGTACCTATACTGCCAATATAGGGATTTGGCGGGGTTCAATTCCCATGTACGCTAGCATGTTTTGGGTCACTTTGGCCGGTGATTCCACCTCTTTTCAGTATGGGGGAGATACTGGATTTCATGATGCTCACATGATCTATGTCGGTTAAAGTTAAAGTCCCAAATGAATGAATGAGGCCATCCTCAAATGATGTACATAATGAAATGAATGATACCAAAGGTGTTAGGATAGGATAATCAAGAGGTGAGTTAGACTTAAGTAATGACACTAGGTCATTCTTGGTCATTGCATAGCGAACTCGATGAATGTCTTAAACTACATCCTAGGTATAGCTGGTGTTTACACTAGCCTATGAATGAAATGAAATGAAGTACGTATGAATGAATGAAGCAGACTCTGTGTTTGCTAAAGAAGGCTCCCTAGTTGAGGTCCCATATGTTAGCCCTCATTTTGGGAAGTCTTAATGACAAGTCCATGATTCCAAGGTCTCATCGCATATGAACGAATGATATGAAATATGTTATGTGCTATATGCAATATGTTATGTACTATGTGTAAGATGTTATGTGATGTGTGCAATATGATATGTATGATGATGCATGTTACTCTCATGGCGTGACTTTCCTAATCCAATTTGGCAAGTCCACTGACTTTCCAAATCTAAATTTGGCAGGTCCACTAACTTTCCTAATCCAAATTTGGCAAGTCTACTGACTTGACTTTCTATAAATCGTGTTGTTAGGAAAGAGCTATTCTTACTCATGCATGTCCTTGGTGTGTGCTTGCATATAGCCATACTTAGAACAAGTGTGTACTAATCTCATACAACTCTATATTTTTAGGTGCAGGCACAGGTGGACGCTAGAGCTCATAGGTTGACGTTGCAGCTATCCGGACTTGGAGCTTTCATCCGTACTTGGTAGTCCCTCATGCTTTCGAGGATGTCTACCGTTATTATCTAGCTTAGATGTAGGCTTTAGCTAGTGGAGCATGTTCCACTAGTGTTTTTTTCCACTTTCATTTCAGACATTGTATTGGTGCCATTTTGGCAAAAATACGTTTATTGCAATTATGAACTGTTTCTTTCATTTGATTATCTCTATATTAGATGGTTGATTTGTGAACGCCTATGATGTTAAGTTAAAAAATGTTTTGCATGAAATAAGAAAACAAAAAGTTCAAATTTTCCTCTAAAACTAACCTAGATGAAGTAAGAATGACGTATGTAGGCTTGTCTGCGACCTCTGAGAGGTCAACAATGCCGGTCTCGTCTGGTCTAGATTCCGGTCGTGACATTACCCCCCTGAACTTATTTTATAAATAATTTTCTACCCCTTGTCGGCCTACATGGCACTATCTTGAAAAAAAATGTCAACACGTGTTGTGCCAACAAGATAGTATCACGTACGCCAAAAAGGGGTAGAAAATTATTTATAAATTAAGTTCAGTGGTGTAAGAGGACCTTAGTATAGTATATGTGTGTCTCTGAGATTTCGGGCAAAGGTTGGGGGTTACTTGTGCATTTTGCCTTATATATATTCTAGAAGTGTGATATTCAATCCTCTAAATACGAAATAATGTATTTACAACAAAATATGCAATAGATAAAAGCTTACTCTCCAACCAATTTGTATAATGTCCGATAATTTTTGAACTTTCAATCGACATCCACTATGTTGTGGACCATTAACATAAGGATTCCATAAAGTAGACGACATTCCAATTGCCCCGAACATGTAATCCAAATCATTACAAGTTAAAACTATTGCAAACCTTCAATATTTTAACAAATTATTTTTTAAAATAGGTAAAACTAAATTAAATCTAGCTGAAAAGACAACAAAAAACTTAGAAAATTAAAAGTTCATGTGCCCTATCCTCATGTAGATAAGAATCTTCTTTTCAATCCACTATGATTCCTAGTCTTTGGAGAAGTAATAAATTAAAATATATAAGATTTGATGTTAGTGGTGAAAATTAAACTTCTTATATATTTATTTATATATAAATATAAATATGACAAATTATATATAAAATAAAGTTTCTATAGATGGAAATGAATTATTAATGATAAAGCAATAATTAAATTGGTTTGACATTATCTTACCTCATAAAATTCGGTATGAAATGCGAGATCTTCTGGTGGTGGCATATGTTTTTATCTGATAAGATCATATTTTGTAATTCTTTTAATAGGAACTAATACAAAAAAGACAATCACCATCATTTAGCCATATCGTCGATGACTTTTTAGACTTTGAAGTACCGGAAGTTTGCTTTATCCTAGATAACGTAGGCTTCATGTATCCATTAAAAAATTGAATTCTATTATCAGTATTTATATCCTTGTTAAATGTCGCCAGTAAAATAGAAAGTGGAGTGACATACATTTGGATGAAAATTGTGATTTTTCAAAGATGGATGATCAAACGCAAATTGCTTGTAAAAATTCACACAATCATATATATCTCCATACGTAGTTTGCGACTCAAAATTTAAATAAATAAGTTATTTTGGTTATAAAAAATGCATATATGTTGTAAATTCAAATTCTAATTTGAAATAAATACCTCAACTATTTTGATCGAAGGTTTGTTCAAAAGTTTAAGTTGACTTTTTAAATCTTGATCCTCTACTTCGGATTAATTTATTTCTCGTTGAACCTCATTATAACTCAGAATAAAATATAACACCAACATTTGTTGAATAATTCCTTGATTTATCTGCATTGCCAAAACTTAGAGAGAGAGCATATGTTAAATAGATTTAGAGAGGAGATAAAAATATTTGGGGATAAAGCATAAGTAACCCCCCCCCCCAGCCTATGACCGAATCTCAGTGACACACCTAAACTTAATAAAGATCCGATTACCCCCCCCCCCCTCCCGAATTCATTTTATTCGTATTTTTGTGCACCTTTTGTGCTGATGTGGCACCTTCAACCACCCAAGTTGGTTGTGTTACATCCAGGGAGCACCCCTAAGAAGTAACATGGCGTACTTGACCTCTCAGAGGTCTTATACAAGCCCATAGTTACCATTCATCGCATTGACATAGCGGAAATTTAAAACTTTTCATAGCACATCATATGCTAGAAACTTTACTTCATATATATATAAAATATCATATTACATACTTAGACCTTAAGTCTCTTTGCCATCTTAGACTCAATCAACATTAGAATACATTACGGACATGGCCATTAAGATATAATACATAACTATACAATATTTAATAAACCTTATAGTAACTAAACATTAGGACATCCTTGGATTTAAGGAGTCCTTTCCTTGAGCTTGGGAATCACATATCAAGCTCTTCAATCATATAGACATCCTTTACGCATCCATAACCTACACTTTGTGTAAAAAGTAGATAAGAATGGAGTTAGTACAAGAATGCACTAAGTATGGCAACCATGCAAAAACATGCATTTAAAAAGGGACATTTTCTTGAAATCATACTTCATGCCTTTTTGAGTAAATCTTCGTAAAACCTTTTGTCCAATAGCATTTATATCATTCACATACTTCATATAAATATATTCAATGGCCAAACATTTCATATGATCACATAGAGAATTTATTACATATTCAAGTCTCATTACAATAAGCTATTCCTAATGTACAGTGAGCATTCCTTTCTTTTATTCATTAACCTCCCAAGTAACCCTCTAGTGATACTTGGCGCAATGCATCACCTTAAGGTCACCAAGAAAGCATACATAAAACCTACATAAGCCAACACATATCATCATGAGAGCATAATATATCATAGACACATTTAAGTCAAGACTTCATTGGTTTTACAGTAAGTTACATCCATTCACACCTATTTTTACTTCTTTTCATATTCATCATTATAAGACCTTGTTAATGACCCCAATCTTAGTCTACTAGTGCAATGTACATGTGAAGCACCATAACCTCACACATACTTAGTAAACCCATCATGAGACCACCAACCTTAACATTCAATTCATACATTAACATATTAAGTGAAGACAACTTCATTCATGTCAATAACCTTGATCATATAGTCATTAAGACCTACATTAAGCATGTACATCAAGACCTCTTCATGTAGACTCATACCATGCATTTCATCACAACAAGTAGACTAATACTACAAAGTCATGCATAAGGAACATATACGTAAAGACATGCATTAGAACACCTTCCTAGAACTTCCTAAGGAGCTACTTGTGCAATGTCTAGATGGGTTCATTACTTCCACCTATCCTAAGTAACCTACCTTAAGTCATTCTAGTGTGGGTCTTAGTCATTTACTTCCATTGTCCATTTTACTTTAGGGAACTATAGCCTTAACCGACACTAAGACCATGGGTACAAAACATGGAATTTGGTGTCATCCCCTCACACCAAAAAGAGGGCATCTTACTTGCCAAGGTAAGACATGAGTAACATGCTAGCATATTAGGTGATATCACTTGCTAGATCCTATGTGGAAACATAGTTTATGGAACTTGGGGGCTATCATGGAAACATCACTCTACACCCTTTTTGGGTCATGAGGCTATCCACCCTGTGAGGACCGTAGTGGACCATTTAGACTTCCCTCTTTAGGAAGGTGCCACCCCCTCATCTACAAATTCACTCGGTGCTAAGCTAATTTACCTTTATTGAAAAAGCCTTTATTATCATTTATTTATAAAACATAGGCTTAGGAGAGTCATCCCCTCATATGCTTAGCTAATAGGTCATAGATGAGAGTTCATCAACCTAATTCGTGTGAGAAATCCTTTCACATGGACATAGCATATGTATTAGCACTATCTAGTCAAGGATACACTTGAGCACATCTTTCAAGGCTCCATTATTTACTAGATCATCATTCATGTGGGTGTATACATATATGTGAGCAAACCTTTCACATAACACATTAAGACCACACATGACCATACATTCATATTCATGCACATAGAAACCAAACCTAGGAACTATCCCATCAAGGTATACATGTTCAATGCATAGACAAGGTCACATACCCTTGTCCATACTAGTACACCTATCAAGTCATCCTAGTTAAGGAAACACATATCATACTTTCATAGACATAAGCTTAACATGCATAGTAGTAGACACTAGTGAATATGAGAACTACCTTTCAATTAGACACCATGACCTATACTACTTGTAACATGCATGAAGTGTGAGTGTGTGTATACATTGATCAACATGATCACATAATGGCTATCAACAACACATTGAGGCATCCACCCTCTTAGGACCATAATACTCTTTCAAGCATAGACCACACAACACAAAATAGCATAGGAGGCAAGACAATCTTCACATTATAATCAAGACTCCTAACTTTAGCTATTTACACATTCATATAGGGGTACATGGGTAGGGGTCATCAATCATTAACACTTCATTAATGGAAGAACCTACACATGATCTTAGCATAACCATTTGCATGCTCATAACAATAGTAACATAACCTAGATTCACAACTATAATAGAAGACTAGGCACAATTTACACATAAGGTGATCATCATAACCACATATTCATATATTCATCAATTTGCCTTCAAGGCTATGGTCAACACATATACAATGAAAATAAAGTAAACACCGTCACCATAAGTGGACCATACCACACAATGCCATACAAGGCTTCATCAACTACTAGAATATAGAAAGTAGAGGAGATAAGATTTCTTACCAATTTCTCACCCTTTGATCATCATTGACTAATACAACTTCTTTATCAACAATTCATATATATAGGGCAGTAGATATAACTACTTTAATCATAAAATAAACCATGTACAAGTCGCTACAAGATCATACTATAACATAATACAAGACATCACATATATACTAGGAAATAGGGAGTTATAGATCATCAACTATCTTCCCTAGTGTAGTTCATCAATCATCTTGTATCAATATTATACATTTAGGTAAGTAGCTACAGAGGTAGGAACAAAGTCTTAATCATGATTTATTCATCTTATAATATAGGTCACAACATATACATTCCCCTATCAATGTCTATAGGCTAGAAGGACTTAATCAATCTTTGCCACTTTCATTATTATCTTTTCACATTGTATCAATTATACTAATGATCATCATGTTACCCATATAGGCAGTAGCTAAGGCAATTAACCATATTCGAATCACATAGCAACCATCCTATCGTCAAGATTACAAGTTACCACTTGATAGACTAGAAGAACCTAGATCAATTCATATAAGACTTCTTTAGTTGGATCATAAAGGCTTTATACTTACAATTCAATCATGATATTAACCTAAAACAGTAACTACAAGATCCACAACATAATCGAATTCCACTATTATTCATTAAAAGGTCCATGTTATAGTGAATATATAGAGTTATGCACTAAGCATGTTCAAATCTTTATACATTGATCCACATGGATCCTTCCTCATTAATTCATCATCAATTCACGTAAATAACATTAGGTATAAGCAATTCAACATAAGAGAATCACAATTCAATCATTAACAAGACATGATCACAATGCCCATGCAAGGGCTAAATCGATTTAGGAAGGGACATGGGTTCATAATGCAATTGGATTCAAATTCACGTTTAAACCAATACATTAACATCAATTCGTCATGATTTAACCATTAAAAATGTTTTTAGAAATAACCCATGGCTAGATTGAAGAAGAACTTTGATCATGAAATCTCTTTTGAAACTTTGAGATTAACTCTCTAGGTGGAAGGATAACTAGAAATGAAGGATCACCATACCTTGGTTTACTTGAAAACCTCTAAAACTTGGTGAAGAACCAATGAGAATCCAATTTACAAGTTGTTCTTGAGCTTCAACAACAATGGAGGTTTCTAGAGAGAATTGGTTTTGGAAGGAAGGTTCAATTTCGTGAGAAGGGATTGGGAATGATTTGTTCACGTGTTTGATCCCTTAAATACATCCAAAAATAGGTAAATTAATCAATTAGAGTCAGGTTAGGACGTGGGGTGAATTTCCCATTCACACCTTAAATAAAACAGTCGCATGGATGTGATTGCAGGCCACCATCGACGGATCACCATCGATTGGGCGTTGGTCAATCGACTGGCCATCTGTGGCTTCAGTCGATTGTACCTTGGCCTGTTTTTGGGTTTAGACTTGACCAGGCTAAGTTTCCTTCGACGATTCCTCACCAATGGGCCGTTGGTAAACCAACTGGGCATCGTTTAGTTCAGTCGATTGACACTGCCGAGGCAGTGTCTCGACCAGCCTTGGGTCCTTCTTCTGGGCCCTTTTGTGGGGCCCTTTAGATGTTGTACCCAGACGTTTCTAACGTAAATACAACCCTTAATAAGTTGTAGACCTTCCACTTAAGTTTCACCCAAAACAAATACTCTCAACTCGTCCAAACATGCAAGGCCCCATCAAGACACACATGAACTTCTCAAGGGCTAACTTTTGAACCTCTTAGATGTTCTTGGACGTTTGACCTCCAAACTTCACGAAACTCCATATACTACCATTAAACATCAATATAACTCATTTTAAGACTTTATAAGCTCATGAAATACAAACATAAGCATGCATAGACACATGAGGCACATAGGTGACTAGTCGTCGAACGTCTTGCTCGTCCCTTGACGTTTGACTTCCAAATCACCTCAAACTTTACACACTGCCTCTAAACCATATTATGAGCCATTTTAGGAAATTATAACCTTAATACAAACATGTTAGTCTCAATACACCCTAACTCATTTTGGGAGTCTTACAATATCCCCCACTTGGGAACATTCGTCCTCGAATGACAATTAGAACACTTTAATCACAACAAGGACTTCAATGCATCATAGAGCAGTTCATATGAATCATAAAATCATCACATAGAAGTTAATGCACCAAACATACAAGGAACACAACTCCACATCATTTAGCACTCAATGCACACAAGCAAGCAAAACGTTCATTCACTCACTATTTAATGCATCAAACATAGGCTCTTATCATATTCATAGGAGGAACATCCTTCTCCTAATCATAACATGATCATTATACTTCAATTAATTAAGATCTCATCTTGCAAACATCTTTAAGTAACACTAAGTCAGATTCCAACAACACTCAAACTTCAATGCACAAACACTTGAGTTAATTGAGTCAACAAGGATCTTCATTAATTAGACCTAGTGCCATGAAGGTCATACTCAACCATACCATGCTTAGTTGTGTCCTTGGAAGACTGTCCTTCTCCTCAACACAATTACATTTATCATGAGTTCATACCTAGGCAAATTCTCAAAGGTCATCTTTACTGTAATATGAGAATTTCTCAACTTTTAAACCAAGGAATGCTCATGTTTTCTTCCTAGTGAAGTCGAAATGGTAAGCCACACCAAATACATCACAACAATTAGGAAGCCATTTCACAAAATTTCAAATTCTAACATAGCATTAGCCTTTACAGTAAGCATCATTTGGGAAAAGAGATACAAATCATAGGCACACACAAGACACTTTGCTAAACATGCCTTCACATTTTCAACAGTGAGCCTACAATCATGCTTCCCAAACCATACAAGTCACAAAATTTTCAAGAGACTCAACATATTTCATGTTAAAGAGACTCAAGTTTTCATTATAAGGCTAAACATTACACCTAACAAGTGACTAAAACCAATTTTCTTTCCTTATATCATGAAGTCAAATGCACAATCACCATGTTAAGTTGCAATTCAACATGTGAAAGCATGGATTTTATCAAAATTTCCCTTCATGCACTTTGGAATCTAAAAAAATTATCCTTAAGGTAATGTCAATCAATACATATCAAACATATAAAGTTCATGCAATTAATACTTTATGCAAGACTCTATTCATGAACAAGCTTACTAAGAATTCATTAGTTTCAAGTTCAAGCAAAATAGAAGGACAAAGTAGAAAATATCTACAATCTTACCATTTCATCATCATTCCCCACTTAGGGTAAACTCAATTAAGAGAAACTTAACCCAACCTAAAGAGGGTTTTAACTTAACAACCTTCATTTTTCATCATTTAAAAGTGATTACCATTTAGAAGGAATTTACAGTAAGTCAACCAAGGCATTCTAAACTTCATCGCGTAGGCAATTTATCCCCAATCATCATGTTAGTTCATACCATTCAACCACATAAGGTTTTCATACAATACAATACACACAAAGGTCATACAATATTAGGGGAAAACAACAAGGAGACTTAACCATAAAATTTCTTCTTTTTCTTTGGACTTTACAATTAGGTGACTTCTAGGTCACTAAAACCCACATCATCACCCTACCAAGACAAGTATACTACCTTTACACCTAGTATCAAGCCTATAATAAGGACTCCAATCCCTACAAGGCAACTTATCAAGGACCACATATAAACAAAGGGAAAACATTGAACACTTTTTAAGCACATATTCTTAGGGTAGCATGCTTCCATAGGTAGTCACTACACATTTCAAGCTCAAATCATAATATTAAGCTACCCACGTGTAAAACCATATAGTAACACATCATTCCAAATGAAACTCATTCTAACCATAATAACTTCTAACATCCTTTAACTATTTCATGACACACATTCTACAACTTAACATGCTATTTCACATAAACATCATACATAGCCATAAATGGCATCACATCATCAAAACATGACTAAATCCACCTTCACACATACTCATCCAACCATAAAACAAAGTTAAACATTAACTCACCTTTTCTCCCTCAAGCATAGAGATACAATCTCATCCAAGAAATCACATCTAAAAGACCAGCGGACAAGAAAAGATAAGAGAGAGATCTTATAGAGTTAAGTTTTATGGCACGATATGAGAATGATGAAGAAGGGAAACTCTATCGTCTTATATGTAACACTTCGGAAATCCAAGACGTATCGTAAAGTCTAACATAGGTGTCATGAAGTCTAGACACTGTTTTTAAGGTTATTTTAATGAGTAAAGTTCATTTAGAAAGTTTGATAACCAAAACGTCCAAGAACGTCCATGACATTCGGAAGTTAGTTCAAGAAGGTACTAGTGTGTCTTAGCCTATTTGACTAGTTTTTAAGTGTCGGAAATTAATGAAATTTGGTAGAAATGTGTGTAACACGTATTATAGATGTTTCATGGTCAAAACGTCCAGGTATGACTCCCCAAGGATGAACCAAGGGCCCTTGAGGAGGACCCTTGCAGGTTGAGGAAACACTACCTGGGCAGTGTGCATCGACGGAACAGTCTACGGTCCATGTGTGGACTGACGGGGCGTCGATGCCACCGTCATCCCACACATAGACAAGTTGAGGAATCTGTATCCTGCACAATTCTCCAAACTTACCTACGGATGTTCAGGACGAGAGGGGGGCAGTCCGTCGACTCACAGACGACCTGTCGACGGGGTTCCATCTGTGAGGGTCTTGAATTCCCTGCACGTTTTAAATTAAGTTCAATTAATTAGTTAGGGGGTTAGACGGTTAATTAAGGGATTAAGAGGGGTCTAATTAAGTTAGTTAATCACCCATATAAAGTCCCCAACCCCATTAAAACTAAAGAGAACTCCTAAAACAATTCCTCTATCTTCTCTCTTCTTTATCTCTCTAATGGAAGACTCCATTGAAGGCTAAGTCAAGGAAGGGTATTGGGGGATGGAAAAGGGTGATTTCATCTACAAATCTTCACCAAGATATTGAGGTATGGGATCTCTTCACCTTTGAGACCTCTTTCCTCAAAGGGTTCATTCAAAGTGTTTTCAAATCTAGAGTTTTCAAATGGGTTTCATTCAATTACGAATTAGAAGTTATGAATTGAGTTGTTGATGTTTTATTTAGGTTATACTGAATATATTAACATTTATTTTAACTTGATTATGGCAATTGTTGATGGTCTTGCCTAAATTGAAGAACATGATCCTAAGTCCCTAACCCTAGGTTATGATCTTGACTTATATTGTATATTGTTCATTCAATTGACTTGGTTAAGGGTTGAATTACTACTAGATGATGTTGTTATGTTAATTATGAATTTATTAGGGTGATGTATAGTCTTTCAGACTATTTCTTGAGAAGTGATCTACGGTATGATGAATTGACCTAATCCTAAGCTTGGATCTATTGTCAAATTGTGATGTAGTGATTCTTTTAGCTTCGTGATTATATTGGTTATTGAATTTTTGTGACTTGATGACCTAATTGAGTTAAACTAAGGGTTTATGGTAAGACCTTGATGATGAATTGTGAAAGAGACTTTGTAAGTCTTGTGATCCCTATACTTTGCTTCAATTATGATTAATTGTTATTAAGTCATGATGATTGTGTTGGAATATGCCTTATTTAGGATTGGTAGGGTAGTATGATAATAAATTGAGATGTCTTGCTTATGGTTGTGAGGTTGATTAAGATGTAAAGTTATAAGGATGATGGTGATTACCAATGTGCCTTATTATGGAAGAGCATGTAATATGTTAACCTTACTTATGTGGATTGTGATGATAGGATTATACTCATGCAATTCCTATTGAGCTATTTTGATGATGATTATACAAGGGTTAGACCCTATGACCTAAACTAAGTTATGATTAATAATTAAAGACATTTCAAGAAGGGACTTAGCTTAGCACCGAGTGACCTTGACAATGGGAGGTGATGGCTTTCCAATAGAGGAAGTGTTACCCTATAGTTCTATATGTGATGTTGACTCCCCTTTGAGGGATACTCATTTCATTGATTCCCATGAGATGAGGCCCCAATTACCAAGTGGTATGTAGAGGGAAATACCTATCTCTTAGTTCTTGAACTATGTTGCCCCCATAGGAAGACTAGCTAGTGGATCCACCTAGAAAGCTAAATTTATGTTTGGTTTTACTTTGTCCGGTAGAACACCTTCCATCGGTGTAAGGTTTTACAACACCGATTCCACATTAGCTCATGTGGTCTTTGTCGGTTAAGGCAAGTGTTTCCTAAACTAAAATGAAGTAATGAGGTATAAACTAACTAAAGTGACTTGAGGAGTTTGACTTAGCTTAGGTAGGGGTATGGGACTCTACCTATGCCTTGCACTAGTTTGCCTTGATAGGAGCTTTAGGAGGTTAATATTATGTATGTAAATAATGATAAATGTAATTTAGCTTATATGAATATTATGATGTTTATGAACATGCTATTGGTCCTTATTGTTAAAGTATAAACTTATGTGTACTTGAAGGCTATGTTATGTGAAGTGAATTATTATTTATGGTTCTTATTGGGTTACTTGATTTAGTAAGGTTATGGGTCTTTGCTTGGTCATTGCACTTGTTAAATCTATGAGGATTATGATTAGTTGTCTTGCTTTGCTATTTACATGATGAACTCTCATTCATGTTTGTGATGTTATTACTAGTTGATAGAGTTATAAGAGATTATGGGTTCAAGTATGTTGGTATGCATATAGCTTATTTGGTTTGTTGAACATGTCTAAATGATTGGTATAGGTTGTTGATTGTTCATAAGTCCTTAAAGAGGTAGAAATGCATGATTTAACTAAATGTTCCTTTTTAGCATGTTTTGTTGCTATATGTGCATATGGTCTCATACTTAGTACATGTGGCGTAATAACCCCATTTTCTCCCCTTTTTCCCAAACATTTTAGGTTCTGATTGTTGAGGTTTTGTTCAAGGCAATCTAAAAGGAGGCTTGGTATTCTCTCTCATCCAAGTGGTAGGTCCTCATTTGGCCGAGGACGATGCCAATATTCTAGCTACAGATTTGCTTAGATATCAAGACACTTATGTTTACTCTATCTTTCATTTGAGCACAAGTTGTATAAAGCCTATATGTGGCTTACTTTTATTATTGTAGGGCTATGCCCAAGTTGTTATTGTCATTCTAAATGGTTATGAGATGAGACAGATCTTATGACTATATTCTATCTTATATATGTATGTGAAATAAAGGTAGAAGACTAAGTAATCTTGTTATACGAAGGGTCTATGTATACTCGATAATAATACTATTATGTGTATGTAGAGGTTTATGTATACCTCTAATTAGATATAGTTAAAAGTTTTAAATTCTTCCGTATTTTTGACTTGTGAATGCAATGATGAAACCTAAGGGGCTAGTCTTAGTCCTCAAAGAGGACGACGACGTTGGTTGCGTCTAGGGGGTAAACCCAGATGTGACAAACTTGGTATCAGATCATGAGGTTAATTATCCTAGATAAGGATGTCTCTATCAACCACGTCTATGTAGATTCGTACTCATAATTGTGAAGCACGCCACACTTATGAATAGGAATCTATATAATGCTTAGGAATCTCTCTCTTTCTTGGAAATCCAATGTCGTGCCTCTAGAGTAACTATTATGTGCTTTCACCTAAACCTTGTATTTTGGTTATAGGCAATGAATACTGGGAGGAATGCGTCTCAAAAGCTTGAGGAGGAGGTTGCTAATGATGGATCTCCTCCCCATGTTGATCAAGATCCTCCACTTGAAGAGGAAGTTAATGTTGAACAAGTTCCGGCCAATCCTCCACCTTTGACGGAGGGTGAGATAAGGGATGCCCTTCTCCAAATGGCCCAAGCCATTACTACTCAAGCTCAAGCCTCTAATATTCAAGCTCAAGCTATGACGGCCCAAGCTAATCGGGAGGTTGCACCCCGAGCCAATTTACAAGTCTCTACCATTGAATCTCGTCTAAGGGACTTCACTCGGATGAACCCTCCTACTTTCTATGGGTCTAGGGTAGATGAAGACACCCAAGAGTTCATCGATGAAGTTTATAAGATACTCTTTGTCATGGGGTTAAGCACTAACGAAAAGGCCGAGTTAGCCACATATCAACTCAAAGATGTGGCTCAAACTTGGTATGTCTAATGGAGGGACAATAGGCCTATTTGGGGTGGACCGGTGACTTGGGAGATTTTGAAGAAGGCATTCCTTGATAGGTTCTTTCCTAGGGAGATGAGGGAAGATAAAGTGGTGGAGTTCATCAACCTTCGTCAAGGAGGTATGAGTGTTCTTGAGTATTCCATGAAATTTACTCAATTGTCAAAATATGCTCCTTCTTTGGTTTCCGATCCTAGAGATGAAATGAGCCACTTTGTGACGGGGGTGTCGGATGACTTACAAGAAGAGTGTCATTCGGCTATGCCACATGACAACATGAACATCTCTTGTCTTATGGTGCATGCTAGGCAAGTGGAAGAGGCAAGGGCTAGGAGGAAAAGTAGAGATGCAAAAAGGGCAAAATCTTAGGATGGTGGTTCTTCCAAGAATAGGCTTGAGATTCAAGACAAGCCTAAGTTCAAAAAGAGGTTCTCTAATCAAGTTCTATCCAAGTTCCCTAAGGCTCGTGATGACAAGGTGGCTAAATCTAGAGTTATAAAGTGAAGGAGTGGGAACTCACCAAATGAGAATCCTACATGTGCTAAGTGTGGAAAGGGTCATTTGGGTGAATGTTTGGTTGGAACGGGCAATTGTTTTGGTTGTGGCAAGAGTGGCCACAAGGTTCTAGATTGTCCTAACATGAAGGGTAAAGATAAGAGTGGTCAAGCAAGTGGTTCTAGTGATGCTCCAAAGAAGAACCGCTTCTATGCTCTTCGTACTAGGGGTGAGCAAGAGACCTCTCCCGATGTGGTGACCGGTAAGTTAAAAGTATTTTCTATTGATGTTTATGTTTTACTTGAGCCGGGAGCTACTTTTTCTTTCGTTACACCTCTTGTAGCTAAAAAGTTTGATATTTTACCCGATATTTTGCATGAACCCTTTCTAGTGTCTACTCCGGTGGGTGAGTCGGTAGTTGCAAAGAGGGTATATAGGAATTGTCCTATCATGTTGCCCAATAGAGTTTCCAATGTTGATCTAGTAGAACAAGATATGATTGATTTTGATATCATTTTGGGTATGGATTGGTTGCATTCTTGTTTTGCCAAAATTGATTGTAGAACAAGGGTTGTGAGATTTAATTTCCCAAATGAACCCGTTGTTGAGTGGAAGGGGGGAAGTTATATTCATAGAGGTCGTATCATTTCTTGGTGTAAAGCTTGCAAAATGATCTCTAAGGGATGCCTATATCATATAGTGAGAGTCCAAGATCTTGACTTCGAAATTCCTCCCATTGAGTCGGTCCCCGTATTGAGTGAATTTCCGAAGGTCTTCCCTAATGACCTTCCCGGTATTCCTCCTGAACAGGAATTGATTTTGGTATCTATTTCTACCAAAAACAAACCCCATTTCAATTCTTCCTTATCGGATGACTCCGGCCGAATTAAAGGAGTTGAAGGCACAACTCAAGGATTTACTAGACAAGGGTTTCATAAGGCCTAGTATATCGCCATGGGGTGCTCCAGTTTTGTTTATAAAGAAGAAAGATGACTCCTACCGACATTAGAAGTTTCTTGGGTTTAGCGGGTTACTATCGGAGGTTTGTGGATGGTTTTGTGTCCATAGCATCTCCCTTGACTACGTTGACCCAAAAGAGTAAAAAGTTTGAGTGGCCGGAGGTATGTGAAAAGAGATTCCAAATCTTAAAAGATAGGCTTACTTTCTCTCTTGTGTTGACTTTACCGGAGGGAACAAAGGGTTTCGTTGTGTATTGTGATGCATCCTGTGTGGGTTTGAGGTGTGTACTTATGCAAAATAGAAAAGTGATTGCCTATGCTTCTAGGCAACTTAAGGTTCATGAGAGAAACTATCCAACTCACGACCTTGAGTTAGTGGCCGTGGTATTTGACTTAAACATATGGAGGCATTACTTGTATGGTGTTCATGTCGATATCTTCACCAACCATAAGAGTCTCCAATATGTGTTTACCCAAAAGGAGTTGAATCTCTTACAAAGGAAGTAGTTAGAATTGTTGAAAGATTACCACATGAGTGTCCTCTATCACCCCGGCAAAGCCAATGTGGTTTGCGAATGCCCTAAGTCGTATGACAATGGGTTTGTTTCTCACATAGATGAAGCCCATAAAGACCTAGTAAATGATATTCATACGTTGGCTAGGTTGGGTGTGAGGTTGGAAGACTCTCCGAATGGTGGTGTGTTGGTTCGACATAACTCCGAGTCATATTTGGTGGTTGAGGTGAAGTCCAAAGAACACCTTGATCAACCATTGATGGAATTGAAAGAGTCGGTCCTTGGTAAGCTAAATGAATCACTCTCCTAAGGGGGGATGGTATTTTGAGGTACCAAGGGAGATTGTGTGTTCCCGAAGTAGATGGGTTGAGGGACCGGATCCTTGAGGAAGCCCATGGGTCCTGCTACTCCATTCATCTGGGTGCCACAAAGATGTAACATGACCTTAATGAAGAAGGGTTGCGTATTAAGGTGAAGTTGAGTACCTCTTTTCATCCCAAAACGGATGGTCAAGTGGAACGTACTATTCAAACCCTTGAGGATATGCTTAGAGCTTGTGTCATCGATTTCAAAGGAATTGGGGATAAGCACTTGCCTTTGGTAGATTTTGCTTACAATAACAGTTTCCATTCATCCATTTCCATGGCTCCCTATGAAGCCTTGTATGATAGAAGGTGTAGGGTCTCCTATTGGGTGGTTTGAAGTCGGTGAGTCTTCGATTCTTGGTCTCCTATTGGGTGGTTTGAAGTCGGTGAGTCTTCGATTCTTGGTCCCGATTTGATTTATAAAACTTAGGAAAAGTTCATATTATAAGAAATTGCTTGCAAACAGCCTATAGTCGGCAAAGTCTTATGCCGATCATAGGAGGAGGGATCTTGAGTTTGAAGAAGGTGATAAGGTGTACTTAAAAATTTCACCTATGAAGGGGGTTGTTAGATTTGGCAAGAAAGGGAAGTTAAGTCCTCGTTATGTGGGTCCCTATAAAATCTTGCAAAGGGTTGGTAATGTTGCCTATGAGTTGAGGTTGCCTAGTGAATTGACTTTGGTTCATCCGGTTTTCCATGTTTCTATGCTTACGAGGTGTGTCGATGATCCCGAGTCCATTCTTCCTATTGAGGTTCTTGGTGTCAAGGATAACCTCTCTTATGAGGAGGTTCTGGTTCAAATCCTTGATAGGCAAGTAAAAAGGTTGAGGAACAAAGAGGTGGTATCCGTAAAAGTGTCATGGAAAAATCACCTAGCTGAGGGTGCAACATGGGAGGCCGAGGCCAACATGAAGTCCCGTTACCCTCATCTTTTTGATAATTAAGGTATGCCATTCTTTTAAATAATATAAATATGACTAGAAATTGAAGTTTCTTGATTTTTGGGTGAAGTTTTGCAAAATGTCCATTTTTGAAAACTTCACAATGAAGCTACAGTGATTGTGCCTTGAACTTGAAATTTTTGTTTTTGGCTTGTTTTGAGTTATGTTGTGCATTTTGACATGGTGAGTCTTTATGAAATAATGTATATCATTTTGATAAGTTGAACTTGATTCTAATTGACTCATATATGTCATGTTGAACTCATATTGTTGTTGGGAGAAGAAAATGCCTCATAAAGTAATGTTTGAGTCTCATATTTGGTAATTGAAGTTTTTGAATTACCGTGATTAAAATGATATGTATTATGTTGTATTGCATTGATGTTTATTGGGCTGCTAGTATTGAGTCTATTCCTTCCTTCAAAAAAGTTTTAGTGTCATTCGGGGACGAATGTTCCTAAGGGGGGATAATGTAACACTTTGGAAAGCCAAGGCGTGTCGTAAAGTCTAACATCGGTTTCATGAAGTATAGACACTGTTTTTAAGGTTAGTTTAATGAGTATAGGTCATTTAGGAAGTTTAGTAACCAAAACGTCCAAGAACGTCCATGACGTTCGGAAGTTAGTTCAAGAAGGTACTAGTGTGCCTTAGCCTATTTGACTAGTTTTAAAGTGTCGGAAATTAATGAAATTTGGTGGAAATGTGTGTAACACGTGTTAGATATGTTTCATGGTCGAAACGTCCGTGTACGAATCCCCAAGGACCAACCAAGGGCCCATGATGAGGACCCTTGCAGGTTGAGGTAACACTGCCTGGGTAGTGTACATCGACGGAACAGTCTACGGTCCGTGTGTGGACTGACGAGGCGTCGATGCCACCGTCGTCCCACACTTAGACAAGTTGAGGAATCCCTCGCCTGCACAAGTCTCTGAACTTACCTACGGATGTGCAGGACGAGAGGGGGGCAGTCTGTCGACTCACAAACGGCCCATGATGGGGTTCTGTCTGTGAGGGTCTTAAATTCCCTGCACGTTTTAAATTAAGTTCAATTAATTAGTTAGGGGGTTAGGCGGTTAATTAAGGGATTAATGGGGGTCTAATTAAGTTAGTTAATCACCCATATAAAGTCCCCAACCCCATTAAAACTAAAGAGAACTCCTAAAACAATTCATCTATCTTCTCTCTTCTTTCTCTCTCTATTGGAAGACTCCATTGAAGGCTAAGTCAAGGAAGGGTATTGGGGGATGGAAAATGGTGATTTCATCTCCAAATATTCACCAAGACATTGAGGTATGGGATCTCTTCACCTTTGAGACCTCTTTCCTCAAAGGGTTCATTCAAAGTATTTTCAAATCTAGAGTTTTCAAATGGTTTTCATTCAATTACAAAGTTGAAGTTATGAATTGAGTTCTTGATGTTTTCTTTAGGTTATATTGAATTTATTAACATGTATTTTAACTTGATTATGGTAATTGTTGATGGTCTTGCCTAAATTGAAGAACATGATCCTAAGTCCCTAACCCTAGGTTATGCTCTTGACTTATATTGTATATTGTTTATTCAATTGACTTGGTTAAGGGTTGAATTACTACTGGATGATTTTGTTATGTTAATTATGAATGAATTAGGGTGATGTATAGTTTTTCATACTATTTCTTGAGAAGTGATCTAGGGTATGATGAATTGACTTAATCCTAAGTTTTGATCTATTGTCAAATTGTGATGTAGTAATTCTTTTAGCCTTGTGATTATATTGGTTATTGAATTTTGGTGATTTGATGACCTAATTGAGTTGAACTAATGGTTTATGGTAAGACCTTGATGATGAATTGTGAAAGAGACTTTGTAAGTCTTGTGATCCCTATACTTTGCTTCAATTATGATTAATTGTGATTAAGTCATGATGATTGTGTTGGAGTATGCCTTATTTAGGATTGGTAAGGTGGTATGATAATGAATTGAAATGTCTTGCTTATGGTTGTGAGGTTGATTAAGATGTAAAGTTATAAGGATGATGGTGATTACCAATGTTCCTTATTATGGAAGTGTATGTAATGTGTTAACCTTACTTATGTGGATTGTGATGAAAGGATTATACTTATGCAATTCCTATTGAGCTATTTTGATGATGATTATACAAGGGTTAGACCATATGACCTAAACTAAGTTATGGTTGATAATTAAAGACATTTCAAGAAGGGACTTAGCTTAGCACCGAGTGAACTTGACAATGGGAGGTGATGGCTTTCCAATAGAGGATGTGTTACCCTATAGTTCTATATGTGATGTTGACTCCCCTTTGAGGGATACTCATTTCATTGATTCCCATGAGATGAGGCCCCAATTACCAAGTGGTATGTAGAGGGAAAGACCTATCTCTTAGTTCTTGAACTATGTTGACCCCATAGGAAGACTAGCTAGTGGATCCACCTGAAAGCTACGTTTATGTTTGGTTTTACTTTGTCCGGTAGAACACCTTCCATCGATTTAAGGTTTTACGACACCGATTCCACATTAGCTCATGTGGTCTATGTCGGTTAAGGCAAGTGTTCCCTAAACTAAAATGAAGTAATGAGGTATAAACTAACTAAAGTGACTTGAGGGATTTGACTTAGCTTAGGTAGGGGTAGGGGACTCTACCTATGCCCTGCACTAGTTTGCCTTGATAGGAGCTTTAGGAGGTTAATATTACGTATGTAAATAATGATAAATGTAATTGGCTTTATATGATGATTATGATGTTTATGAACATGCTATTGGTCCTTATTGTTAAAGTATAAACTTATGTGTACTTGAAGGCTATGTTATGTGAAGTGAGTTATTATTCATGGTTCTTATTGGTTTACTTGATTTAGTAAGGTTATGGGGCTTTGCTTGGTCATTTCACTTGTTAAATCTATGAGGATTATGATTAGTTGTCTTGCTTTGCTATTTACATGATGAACTCTTATTCATGTTTGTGATGTTATTACTAGTTGATAGAGTTATATGAGATTATGGGTTCAAGTATGTTGGTATGCATATAGCTTATTTGGTTTGTTGAACATGTCTAAATAATTGGTATAGGTTGTTGATTGTGCATAAGTCCTTAAAGAAGTAAAATGGCATGATTTAACTAAACGTCCCTTTTTAGCATGTTTTGTTTGCTATATGTGCATATGATCTCATACTTAGTACATGTGGCGTACTAATCCCATTTTCTCCCCTTTTTCCCAAACATTTAAGGTTCCGGTCGTTGAGGTTTTGTTTGAGGCGATCTAAAAGGAGGATTGGATATTCTCTCTCATCCAAGTGGTAGGTCCTTATTCGGCCGAGGACGATGCCAATATTCTAGCTACGGATTTGCTTAGATATCAAGATACTTATGTTTACTCTATATTTCATTTGAGAACAAGTTGTATAAAGCCTATATGTGTCTTACTTTTATTGTTGTAGGGCTATGCCCAAGTTGATATTGTCATTCTACATGGTTATGAGATGAGAGGGATTTTATGACTCTATTCTATCTTATATATGTATGTGAAATAAAAGTAGATGACTAAGTAATCTTCTTATACGACTGGTCTATGTATACTCGATAATAATACTATTATGTGTATGTAGAGGTCTATGTAAACCTCTAATTAGATATAGTTAAAAGTTTTAAATTCTTCCGTATTTTTGACTTGTGAAGGCAATGATGAAAACTAAGGGGCTAGTCTTAGTCCTCAAAGAGGACGACGACGTCGGTTGTGTCTAGGGGGTACACCCAGATGTGACATTATAGCCTCTCATATCATTTGATTATGTCGCGACTCACCACCAATGAACACGAGACTCTACTAGACGTGGCAATATGAGACTTTTAGAACCTAAAACAACTTTATAAACCTTATTCTCTAATACCACATTTGTCACATCCGGGGAGTACCCCTAGAAGTTACATGGCGTACTTGACCTCTCGGAGGTCTTATACAAGCCCATAGTTATCATTCATCGCATTGACATAGTTAATTTAGCGGAAATTTAAAACTTTTCATAGCACATCATATGCTAGAAACATTACTTCATATATATATAAAATATCATATTACATACTTAGACCTTAAGTCTCTTTGCCATCTTAGACTCAATCAACATTAGGATACATTAGGGACACGGCCCTTAATATATAATACATAACTATACAATATTTAATAAATTTTACAGTAACTGAACATTAGGACATCCTTGGACTTAAGGATTCCTTTCCTTGAGCTTGGGAATCACATATCAAGCTCTTCAATCATATAGACATCCTTTAAGCATCCATAACCTACACTTTGTGTAAAAAGTAGATAAGAATGGAGTTAGTACAAGAATGCACTAAGTATGGCAACCATGCAAAAACATGCATTTAAAAAGGGACATTTTCTTGAAATCATACTTCATGCCTTTTTTAGTAAATCTTCATAAAACCTTTATCCAATAGCATTTATATCATTCACATACTTCATATAAACATATTCAAAGGCCAAACAGTTCATAAGATCGCATATAGAATTTATTACATTTTCAAGTTACATTAAAGTGAGCTATTCCTAATTTACACTGAGCATTCCTTTCTTTTATTCATTAACCTCCCAAGTAACCCTCTAGTGATACTTGGCGCAATGCATCACCTTAAGGTCACCAAGAAAGCATGCATACAACCTACATAAGACAACACATATCATCATTAGAGCATAATATATCATAGACACATTTAAGTCAAGACTTCATTGGCTTTACAGTAAGTTACATCCATTCACACCTATTTTTACTTCTTTTCATATTCATCATTATAAAACCTTGTTATTGACCCCAATCTTAGTCTACTAGTGCAATCTACATGTGAAGCCCCATAACCTCACACATACTTAGTAAACCCATCATGAGACCACCAACCTTAACATTCAATTCATACATTAACTTATTAAGTGAAGACAACTTCATTCATGTCAACAAACTTCATCATATAGTCTTTAAGACATACATTAAGCATGTACATCAAGACCACTTCATATAGACTCATACCATGCATTTCATCACAACAAGTAGACCAATACTACAAAGTCATGCATAAGGAACATATACATAAACACATGCATTAGAACACCTTCTTAGAACTTCCTAAAGAGATACTTGTGCAATGTCTAGATGGGTTCATTACTTCCACCTATCCTAAGTAACCTCCCTTAATTCATTCTAGTTAGGGTCTTAGTCATTTACTTCCATTGTCCATCTTACTTTAGGGAAACTATACACTTAACCGACACTAAGACCATGGGTGCTAAACATGGAATTTGGTGTCATCCCCTCACACCAAAAAGAGGGCATCTTACTTGCCAAGGTAAGGCATGAGTAACATGCTAGCATATTAGGTGATATCACTTGCTAGATCCTATGTGGCAACATAGTTTATGGAACTTGGGGGTTATCATGGAAACATCACTCTACACCCATTTTGGGTCATGTGGATATCCACCCCGCGAGGACCGTAGTGGCCCTTTAGCCTTCCCTCTTTAGGAAGGTGTCACCCCCTCATCTACAAGTTCACTCGGTGCTAAGCTAAGTTCCCTTTATTGAAAAAGCCTTTATTATCATTTATTTATAAAACATAGGCTTAGGAGAGTCATCCCCTCATATGCTTAGCAAATAGGTCATAGATGAGAGTTCATCAACCTAATTCATGTGAGAAATCCTTTCACATGGACATAGCATATGTATTAGCACTATCTAGTCAAGGATACACTTGAGCACATCTTTCAAGGCTCCATTATTTACTAGATCATCATTCATGTGTGTGTATACATATATGTGAGAAAACCTTTCACATAACACATTAAGACCACACATGATCATACATTCATATTTATGCACATAGAAACCAAACCTAGGAACTATCCTATGAAGGAACACATGTGCAATGCATAGACAAGGTCACATACCCTTTCTCATACTAGTACGCCTATCAAGTCATCCTAGTTAAGGAAACACATATCATAATTTCATAGACATAAGGTTAACATGTATAGTAGTAGACACTTGTGAATATGAGAACTACCTTTCATTTAGACACCATGACCTATACTACTTGTAACATGCATGAAGTGTGAGTGTGTGTATACATTGGTCAACATAATCACATAATGGCTATCAACAATACATTGAGTCATCCACCCTCTTGAGACCACAATACTCTTTCAATCATAGACCACACAACACAAAATAGCATAGGAGGCAAGACAATCTTCACATTATAATCAAGACTCCTAACTTTAGCTATTTACACATTCATATAGGGGTACATGGGTAGGGGTCATCAATCATTAACACTTCATTAATGGAAGCACCTACACATGATCTTAGCATAACCATTTAAATGCTCATAACAATAGTAACATAACCTAGATTCACAACTATAATAGAAGACTAGGCACAATTTACACATAAGGTGATCATCATAACCACACATTCATATATTCATCAATTTGCCTTCAAGGCTATGGTCAACACATATACAATGACAATAAATTAAACACTGCCACCATAAGTGGACCATACCACACAAATGCTACACAAGGCTTCATCAACTACTATAATATAGAAAGTACAGGAGATAAACATTCTTACCAATTTCTCACCCTTTGATCATCATTGACTAATACACCTTGTTTATCAACAATTCATATATATAGGGCAGTATCTATATGTACTTAATCATAAAATAAACCATGTACAAGTCGCTACAAGATTATACTATAACATAATACAAGGAATCACATATATACTAGGAAATATGGAGTTATAGACCATCAACTAACTTTCCTAGTTTAGTTCATCAATCATCTTGTATCAATATTATACATTTAGGGCAGTAGCTAAAGATTTAGGAACAAAGTCTTAATCATGATTTATTCATCTTAGAATATAGGCCACAACATATACATTCCCCTATCAATGTCTATAGGCTAGAAGGACTTAAATCAATCTTTGTCAATTTCATTGTTAACTTTTCACATTGTATCAATTATACTAAATGATCATCACGTTACCCATATAGGAGTAGCTAAGGCAATTCACCATATTCGAATCACATAACAACCATCCTATCGTCAAGATTACAAGTTACCACTTTATAGACTACAAGAACCTAGATTAATTCATCTAAGCCTTATTTAATTTGATCATAAAGGATTTATACTTACAATTCAATCATGATATTAGCCTAAAACATTAACTACAAGATTCACAACATAATCGAATTCCACTATTATTCATTAAAAGGTCCATGTTACAGTGAATATATAGAGTTATGGACTAAGCATGTTCAAATCTTCATACATTGATCCACATGGATCCTTCCTCATCAATTCATCATCAATTCACGTAAATAACATTAGGTATAAGCAATTCAACGTAAGAGAATCACAATTCAACCATTAACAAGACATGATCATAATGCCCATGCAAGGACTAAATCGATTTAGGAAGGGACATGGGTTCATAATGCAATTGGATTCAAATTCACATTTAAACCAATACATTAACATCAATTCATCATGATTTAACCATTAAAACGTTTTTAGAGAGAACCCATGGCTAGATTGAAGAAGAAGAACTTTTATCATGAAATCTCTTTTGAAACTTTGAGATTAACTCTATAGATGGAAGGATAACTAGAGATGAATGATCACCATACCTTTGTTTAGTTGAAAACCTCAAAAACTTGGTGAAGAACCCATGAGAATCTAATCTACAAGCTGTTCTTGAGCTTCAACAATAGTAGAGGTTTCTAGAGAGAAATTGTTTTGGAGGGAAGGTTCAATTTTGTGAGAAGGGATTAGGAATGATTTGTTCACGTGTTTGATCCCTTAAATACACCCAAAAATAGGTAAATTAATCAATTAGAGTCAGGTTAGGACGTGGGGTGAATTTCCCATTCACCCCTTAAATAAAACAGTCGCATGGCAGTGATTGCAGGCCACCATCGACGGATCACCATAGACTGGGCGTTGGTCAATCGATTGGCCGTCTGTGGCTTTAGTCGATTGGACCTTGGCCTGTTTTTGGGTTGAGACTTGACCAGGCTAAGTTCCATCGACGAGACCTCGCCAACGTTCCGTTGGTCAACCAACTGGGCGTCTTTTGGTTCAGTAGATTGACACTGCCAAGGCAGTGTCTCGACCAGCCTTAGGTCCTTCTTGTGGTCCCTTTTAAGAGGCCCTTTAGAAGTCGTACTCGGACATTTCAAACGTAAATACAACACTTAACAAGTTTTAGATCTTCCACACAAGTTTTACCCAAAACAAATACTCTCAACTCGTCCAAACATGCAAGGCCCCATTAAGACACACATGAACGTCTCAAGGGCTAACTTTCGAACGTCTTAGACGTTGTTGGACGTTTGACCTCCAAACTTCACGTAAATCCATATACTACCATTAAGCATCATTATAACTCATTTTAAGACTTCATAAGCTCATGACATACAAATATAAACATGCATAGATACATGAGGCACATAGGTGACTAGTCGTCGGACATGTTGGTCGTCCCTTGACGTTTGACTTCCAAATCACCTCAAACTTTACACACTGCCTCTAAACCATATTATGGGCCTTTTTAGGAACTTAGAACCTTAAGACAAACATGTTAGGCTCTAGACACCCTAACTCATTTTGGGGGTCTTACAGGTTGTGTTTATACACACTCGTCCGCCATGTGTGTAAATATATATATATTTTATTTTTTTAATTAAAAAATATTTCTTAATTTTTTGAAATATATTTCATAATTTTTTTTTAAAATGATTTTTTATTTTTTTAAGAAAATATATTCTTATGTTTTAAAAAAATATATTCTTATTTTCTTATCTTTTATTTAAATTAAGTTAGTACACATATTTTTACCTTGTATCGAAACTATTTTTTTTTTACTTACATTCATTTTTTTCTCTTTTATTTTTCTATTGAGTTTATTTTCTTTGTCTTTCGTTTTGATTTGATTTCATATGTCTTGTATTTGAAATAAGTTAATTTTGAATAGATATCAAAAGAAGTGAAGAGAATCAAATAAAACATAAACATATTAAAACACTAAAAGTAAAACAACTTTTAAATTATTATTTTAAATACACACAATTTATTTATAATAATTTAAAGTGAAAAGATAATAAATTAATTGGAAAAAAATTAAAGTGAAAAGAAATTAAAATAAATATTTTACAAAGAAAGAAACAAAAATAATCAAATATATATAAGTTTATTATACATAAATATGTATATAAACTAATTATAAAATTACCAATTAAAAATGACATGTGTCTAATTTATGCACTCATCACTTGCCTTCAAGAGAGTGACACTCTCTATGACATGTCAGCGTTTTTAAATTAATTCAGTGGGGAAATGGGACTCTAGTAAATTTAGGTGTGTCTCTGGGATTTTGGCCATAGTCTAGGGGGTACTTATACATTTTCCCAAAAAAATTGTTATGTAAGTTAAGTAATGTAGTTTATTTTAAAGCAAGATTATCTTAATTTTGTTAATATTTTATTATATTAAATGAAAGTTGACTATTTGCTTTAAACTTTAAAGAAATCTACAAAAAGGATATATTATTTGACAATTGTTATTATCTATCATCTCTTTTTTTTTTAAAAAAAAAAAAAGGCAAAATCGGTTTATCCTGATTTATTGCTTTTTTTTTTCAATTTAAAAGGTTAATGTGTTTCTAACAAGCCATAACAATAATAATATTTTATTTTATTTAATGTAATTTTAATTGATATATTTTGATTTTGTTTTTGATGTTAGTATATATCAAGACAACATTAAATTAAAAATTCAAGTATATTCACCCAAATGAATATATCAACCATCAAATAATTATATGAGCGATCTCGATTTACGTATTATTCTTTATAATTATTCTTTAAAAAAATTACGTGACAACGAGATTATGCAAGTGTATAACATATATACATTTATACATGTATCTGTATATCTAAAAATTATAGTTGTCATTACTCTCACATGCCTCCGCGTGATTTAAAACAAGTGTGAGATAATATTATTTCAACATTTTTTTGTTGCAAAAATGGACGTTGATAACGCCATTTACTAAATTTTCTCACGATCAAAATATTAATCAAATAATTCATAATTCCACAGGTCTAAAGTTTGTCTGTCCACTTAAATTAATGGGCCTAAGATTTTGCTCCTCCGGCCAAATAAGCTTGAAAGCCCGGATAAAGTCGAGAAAAATAAAGCCCAATAGTTGTTGGCGTTGGGTAAATTGTGAAGGTAGTTGACGACTATTTATATTATTTTTTCAATAAACGAAGATTTGCCTTCGTATACTTCTTATAAGTTACAAGTCCTTATGCGCCAATAAAATCAATAAATTTAAATTTATTGTCTAACCAATTTATATAATATTTTATTCTTTTATAATTTTTAATCGACATGCTCTTTTGTCGCCAAACTTATTATTTGAATTATATGAGCACTAATTATTACACGTTGGATATAAGAGTAATTTTATGAAAAGAAAATTAATGAACATTGTTAAATAGAACTTTGCAAATTGCAAATATTTGTCATAATCACAATTTTTTTACATATGTTTATCTATCCTTGGCACATGACTTCCCCCATAAAATACATAATGTGGAAAATCTACATTTTCCCAAAATGGTTTATCAACGATTTGTTATAGTGTTCGATTGTGAAGAGATACTGATGTGTTTACTACATTTAGCGTTTCACCCTTATCATATTTATTGTTCATGATTCCCTCGACGAGAAACATTGGCAAATGCATTATAAAGAAGTATATTATTGTTTACTAACAAAAATCCGGGACATAATGTGCTGAAGCAATGTGTATTTTCGGCCTACAAAATATTAAACATTTAAAGAACGAATTTATCTATTGAGGTGAATAGCTTAATTGAAAGATTCAAATTTCAGAAACACGGATAGAAATCATTTAACAAGGTGAAAAGTTACTTAAAATGTATTAAAAAAAACCTAGTTTTTCAGTCTCCATATAATGTTGAATCTATCTAAAGCCAAAAAAAATAAAATAGAGCGGTCATAACCATCGAAATTGTTGTAAGTAAGAAAATAGTCAAGTTACATATATAAGGTATGAAACTTACTCGGCAACCAAATTGCATATTATCTTGTCCTTTTTGAATCTTCAATCGACACACATTTTGTTGTTTACTAAAATCATAGTGACCTCATAAACTAGCTGCCATTCTAACTCCACCAAACTTGTTTTTATGATTTTTCAAAGTATGAACTATTGCACGCTGAATATAAAAAAAATAATTTTTTTTATAAACTCATTACATAAATTATCAAAATTAACTTAATGTTTATTCATTTGAAATTTTTAGTGGAGACCAGAGGAATTGGCCAAATGATAAATTTGTAACCAATTTATTCATACATGTTATCACTTCAAATTAAACCCTAAAAGCAATAAATAAAAAAATAGATATTCAATTTCATATTCATGCACCTTGTAATTGTATCCTCTTGTTGGTTCAACAACTTTATTAGTCTACACATCAATAATAAAATATGTCAAATTTAACATAAAGTATTTTCTCCTTTTTATAATTATAGGAAGTATTAACCTATAAAATGGAATAGATTTGAATAGCATTATCTTACAAACCTCTTATTGGGCTTCATATTCGAAAATTTCTAATGAAGGCATATTTCTTCGGGAAAATTTTCAAAACAACAATATTTTAGCTTTAAGTAGGACTCCTTAGTAACAGTTTCATTATTCATTAAAAATGTCATTATTTTAGTTTGTTAAGGAATTAGTTATGTATTTATTTATTTTTTGATTAATTTGAAAGAATACAAATAATTAATAACAGAATAGAGAAAATCATGGAACAAAAAAATTCAAAAAATGTTTAAAAATTTTATTTACAAATTAGTTACGTTTTGAAAAGAGCATAATAGTCATCTTTCTATTTTGAATCATTCATCTGATAACTTCCAAAGCTTCATCAAGTTGAATACGACATATTTTTATGTACAGATTTTTTCAAAATTGACAACTATGAATTTGTCGCATCCAGTGAACAATTGAAAAACAATCAGGTATTTTTTTTATTTATTTATTTGGCTGAGATATCGTTTATGTTGAGTACAATAGTTTTTTTATTGAATCAGTGAAAGCTTTGTATGTACTGAGATTTATAGTTTTTTTGGAAATTTTGTATCCAAATCATGATGCATAATGAATGAACTTTTTTTTAGTTTAGTAGCTATTTTTTTTGTTTGAATGCATACAATAATTTTTATCCCATTAAGTTAATGTAAGTATGTAACTAATCGATTATGAACTATATGTTGAATACAACAATATATTAATACAAATTTGAGATGAAAATACAAAGTTATAAATTAAAACTTAGATTGAATATAAAGTTGTGAATACAAAAGAAATACTTTCTTCATTTAAAATACAAAGTAACTTTGAAAGGTAAAATACAAACTAATCGATCATGAACTATATGTTGAATACAACAATATATGAATACAAAAGTCAGATGAAAATACAAAGTGAGATTGGATATAAAGTTGTGAATACAAAAGAAATACTCTTTTCATTTGAAATAAAAAGTGACTTTGAAAGGTAAGTAGACACGTAAAATACAAAACTTGTTGGTATACAATTAGGTTGAATACAAAACAATAAAGAAATACAAGCTAGTTCACATATAAATTGAGATTGAAATACAAAATGAATATCCAATAAAATACAAAATCAATAGCATAAAGTTAGAATGAGCACAAATTAAAAAGAAAATACAAGCATATTGGTATACTAATTGAGATTGAAATACAATGTAAAAACAAAAAATGTGAAACTTTTTTATACATAGATAGAATGAATACAATCCAATAAGCTATCCAATTTAAGCTATTTTTTCATCTATATTCTCCATAATACAAGTTGTAAGTCAAACTCTTTTTTCCTGAATAATGTAAAACTTTTTGTGAATCATGTTGTATTTTCTTGCCGTAATTCTCACTCTTATATCTCAACATGTTTGATGAAATTCCCATGAACAATTCATCCATAAAACTGTTACACCCCAACTAATATATTAGGTACAGATAGGCTATTATGAAAGCCCAAAGCTAAGTTTGAAATATATATTATAAGAACTTATAACTCAAGTTCTCTCTCAACTCATGTAAGATATTCATGTGTCACTAGCAGTAAGTAGACAGAAATAAACAGAGCAATAACTCCATAATATGTAAAATATCATAACTATTTGACGAATATTTAAACAAAATCACATAAAAATTGAAAGATTCGACTGTAAATTCGTAATATATAGAATCAATGAACAATAATTGAGCATCTTGAAAATTACCTTGCTAGTCGAGAAATTTGTTTGAATTTAATAAAGAGATATCATTTAACAATAGAGAAAATTTCTTGATGAACAATAATTGAGCATCTTGAAAAAAGATAATGTTGAAACCTGGAAGGAGGGAAAGAAACGTGAGAAGGTTAATGAGTATTGATTTAATTTTTTTTCTTTTTAAAGGGTTATTGATACATAATTTGACACAATCTAGACTCTTTCCATATATAATATTAATTTTTAATACTAAAATTTGAGTACATGTTCTTTTATAAAAATATGTCATTCTGTCATTTTAAATAATATTTTAATATATTGCTATTTTAACTAATATGTTAGATATTATGACTTAATTGTTAATTTTCTTTATTTCTTTGTCTAATAAGATCATCTCGGGTAACTCTTTTGATAGGAACGGTTTCAGAAGGACAATTATTTTTCTCTAACGATATCTTGGAAAGTATATCAATAGTTGAGTTTTGCGAAATATGTTTTATGTTGGTAAAGTGAGTTTCATCTGCAAATCAAAAACTTATTTTAATTTATCTGCATTTTATAATACGTTCTTCTGAAGTTGTATACATAAAAAGAAAGCAAAAATACATACCTTGGGATGAAAATTGTGATTCTTCAATAATGGATGATCAAATGCAGATTATTTGTAGAAATCTACGCAATCATATGTATCTCCCCATTTTATCTACGGATCAAAATAACTTTAAACTTACTAGTAATAAAATGTTGTACAATAATTTGTCGAGAATTTACGTACGTTAATTGTTTTAACTGCTGATTTGCTTCTCCAATGACAACTCCTCTTGTTCTGACAACTTTATCTCTTCTTAAACTCCGTTGTTATTAAAAAGCAAATATAATACCAACAAAGTTGGTAGAACATTTCTTTGATAAATCAACTTACTCTAAATTAATCAAAAAAAAAAATTATGAGCAAATGTAAAATATACATACATTTATATACAAAAAGAAGTGTATTAATTTGGTAAAAATATTTCTTATGAGAAAAAGTGAAATCTATTTACACACATAAATACACAAAAAGAAAGTGTATGAATTTGGTAAAAGAAAAATGAATTCTTCTATGAATTTATAGAAAATTGGATGAGAGCTTGAACCATAAAAGGAAAGGTGCTTATTTTGTGGAACTTATTTGCATAAATATTTAATAATTGTATTTTGGTTAAAGTAAAATTAAGTAACGGGCATAAAGGAAGAATATTTTTTTAAAATAAATAAAATGTGAATTGATTGTTTATTTTCCTTTTATGATAATATCCTCGAGTTCTGTATGATTCAATGTCAAAAACCACCTAAAATATCTAAAAATTTCTAATTTCATATATGAAGTACAACCAATTATTTAACGATAGATTTCAGTTTTCAACAATCATTGTATGAAAAAGAAATGATCATTGATGTATATTTTGATAAATAGTTGATCACAATTCAAGTAGAATTCACATACACCTAATAATTTAGATACAAAATTTAAAAAATTAAAATATTATAACTATATTTTTTTAGCATTAACTCTTTTATGTATTAATCACTACATTTAACTGTCAATTTTAATATTGAACGTGGTTAATATTTGGTGGTAATAGAATAAATTAAAGGGAGAAACATGTAATGAAGAAATTAAATATGCAAAGAGATTATTACCAAGAAACATTTTAATTAAGAATAAATTTTTGACGTTCAAACGGAAAGGGAAAATGTAACTTCTATGTATAAACTGCTTTGTTTTATACCTAAATTATTGATAGCGTAAGTTTCATAGCTAAACTATCACTTATTAGTTTGAAAAAAACACATCAATGATGTGTAAAATATTTCACCTAAACAAAAATAAATAATAAACTATTAATATTAATTAAAAATTAAAGATTAAAATATTATTCTGCCAAAAATAACTTTTTAAAAATAAAATTTAAATAATTTTTTTACCCCGCTCTACCCCCTCCTCCCAAACCAAACCACCCTCTCATTCCTCATACAAAAAAATGATTTACCCCATCCTATTTAACCGTTTGATTGAGAAAAATTGCCAAAGAAACTGAAGTTAATCCCAAAGACAATCATATGTCATTTCAGGTTCTTTATTTTTTTTTTGTTTTTTTCCTTTTTGTTGTTTACTAATTTTATCTCATGACTTGATTAATTGATGATTCGATTGTCACACCCAAACCCTAAGTGAGGCGGACGAGTACCATATGAACACATGCTTTACAAGAGATCTATGATTAGAAAGTAAACTACGATTCAGATAGATTTACTGATGGGAAGCTTCATATACAACACATGTTGACTAGATGAACCAATACATGTGACAAGTGAAACTATGAATACAAATGATAGCTTTACAAAGTCTACAAAGCCTCTACTGGAATCCATCATAGTTTTACAAAGTCTATAAAGCCTCTACTGGAATCCATGATGGTACCACTATGAAAATACGGATAGTAAAGACTCGGGCAAAGCCCCGAGTCAACCTGGATCTCACCAACAACCGTTGAGTATAATGTGCTTCTATTGGGGAGATCTACTAGTTGAGTACTCGTACCTGCAGCATGAAATGTAGTGTCCAAAAAAAGGGACATCAGTACGAAAATAAGTACTGAATATGTAAGGCATAATACAACCATATGTAACATGAGAGCTCAAGTTAAACAAACTACCAATATATAAGGATTAGAGACCACCTTTGCTTGTACTTGTGGAATTGTGCATGTTACATTCTTTTCTTTACTTTTATGTACTTTATAATCTTTATACAACATATGATACAAATGACCAGCTGATCAGCGGTAGAAGAGGATGACCCATGCTAGGCATTTTCACCCCTGGGATGCTGTCCTCATAATTCTACAAATTGGGATCGGCCCATGCTAGACTTTCGCCCCTGAGCTGCCACCCTTCCATACCAATAGGGATCGGCCCATGCTAAGCTTTCGCCCCTAAGCTGACACCCTCTTATACAAATTTGGATCGGCCCATTCTAGGCTTTCGCCCCTGAGTTGCCACCCATAATCATACAAATTACTTCACTTAGATTATTTCATCTTTGAGATTGTTGTTTATCTGTTCATAACTCTTTCGGGATTGTTTTTTATATAATCATAACTCTTTTGATATTGTTTTTTTTATGTTCATAACTTTTTTGTGATTGTTGTTTTGGTGGTCATAACCCTTGTTTAGATTTGGAACTACGGACTAGTAGTAGAAGACATATGAATATGGACTTACGATAATAACAATGACATGGGAAGCAAATATGATATGAATGTGTAATACTTAGGAGCTTATATGACTCAGTATTCATTTTGACATCTTAAACTGAAGCACATATCTAGTGAAGTCAGTTAACATTCAGCCAAGAGATTTGAACTCGATATGATACAAATACAAGGTGTTCATTAATGTGGAACCAAGGGAGAATGTGGGCAGATTAAACTTAAGGACGGATACATATTCCAAGTAAGTACATATAAACGTACAATTGGCAAGTAGTGATCCTGTGAGGTAACATTCTAGTCTAACACAATGGGAGTAATGACAAAGAAAGGGAACATATTAACATGTGAGAAGATGATATATCTATAAACAATTGAAGCAAGTTAGCATGATATTGGCAGATTGTACCATGTGTAATCTAGGATCACTTTGACTTATTGTTACACCCTCAAAAATGAGCTAGGTTAAACTAGTTCCTAAAATTGATGCCATGATTTTTTAAAGTCATAAAATGGTTAATAATAGTTTTTATAGGTAGTGTGTCAAGTTTCATGAAGTTTGGAGGTCAAACGTCCAAGAACATCCAAGACGTTCGAAAGTTTTGCCTTGAAAATGTGTTTGTGTGTCTTAACGTGTTTCGTCAAGTTTTATGTGTTTTTTTGAGTTAAAATTGATGTGAGAGGTTCCTAACAGGTATATGAGAGTAATAGAGGTGAAAATGTCTGGGCAAAACTCCCCAAGGACCAATCAAAGGGTCCTTGAGAAGGACCCAACCTTGGGCCAACAAGCTGCCAACGGCAGCAGCTTTTGTTTCTTGGTAAAATAGGCCCGCGTCACAGACTTGTTACACCAAAGTGCCAAACGTTTCTCCGTGTCATGGACTCAACGCAGACTCAACTTCCCCGAAAGTTATTTTCAAAAAAATCATGCGGGAACAGCTCCGCGTCGCGGACTTGTTCCCCGACGATAATTCTGGAAATTTAAGTTGAGTTTGAGTTGGTTAAAAGGTCCTATAATTTCAGGGGTCTTTTGGGTATTTTAGGGGCTAGTTATAGGCGGTTATTAAACCTTTTTAAACCCCAATTCACCCTTCAAATCAAAACCCTCATGTCCAAAACAAAACCCCTCCATTGTTTCTCTCCAAAAACCTCCATTGATGAAGCTTTAAAGCTCCAAGGAAGAAGACAGATTTTCCAAGTTTTTCTCCATGAATCTTGTGATCTTTTCTTCACAATTAAGGTATGGTTCTTCATCCTTTAAATCTCTTTCTGCAAGGAGTCAATTCAAATGATTTTCAAAGATGATCCAAAAACATGAAATCCTCTAAATTGAATTCTAGCCATGGGTCTTTGCATAAAACATTTTAGATCATTGATTTATGATTGAATTGATGTTAATTAGATGATTTTAACCTAAATTCTTCATGAACCCATGTAAAACATAATCTCTTCAAATTGGCTATATTTTGGATGTCATGATCTTGTTCTAATGTTTATGAATTCTAGTGTAGTTTTCTATGGGCTATTGAATGACGTAAGAATTGTATTGAATTAACGTATAGGCTGTCTTAGATTGATAAATATATATTGAATTAATTTAGATCATTGAGTATTATAATTTTTTTATTGAATTGATGATCATGGCCATGGGTAAGAGCCTTTGAGTATTGTATTGGATGATTTATATATGGATTGAAGTGGTGAGAATGGATTGGTGATACTCTGCCCTAATTCTCTTTATTTTATGTAATGTAGTTCTTGAATTATGTTGTGATTGGTATGGTCCACTTATGGTGGCGGTGCTACGTGCATTACTTGTGAACTATGTGACCTCGACGGCGTTACCTTAAGTATTATGATGATCATGGCCTTGTCGGCAACTTCTTGAAGTATTATGATGATTTGTGTAGTTGATTATGTGAAGTATGATCATATTTACCTACATGTTAATAATGTGAAAGTATGTGGTTCTTCTATTGAATTTGTTAGGTGATCATGTTAGACTATGTCTATGTCCTTGTATGTGTAGTCTTAGAGTTGATGCATGATTCTTCCTACTTGACTATGTGAGTCTTATAATGGTTATATTGATGATATTATAGTAGAGAATAGGGTGACCTATAGATGATGTTGGTTATGCCTATGTGCTGATAGAATGATATGTTATATGTGAAGATGTGTGTGTCTTGTCTTGGTAGACTTGTGTCCCTTACTTGATACATGTACATTATGAATATGAACACCTTGACCTAGTAGGCTTAGGCACCTTTGTCTTGTATATGTACGGATGAATGTTGAACGAAACTCTAGGATCGGTAGACCTAAGATTGTGCCCTTCTAAACATGACTATTATATGGAACCTTCTATATAGAAAGAAGGTTAAGAATGGGCTATCCTTATAAACCATTGAGTGGCAGCCCTAATGGACCCATCTTTGGTAGGTGCATTATGACTAGGTAATGACTAAGAGATGGTACCTTTTCATATGACCCTTTTATTGAACTTACTCTATGAGAACAAAGGCTAGCACCGAGTGAATATGTTATGGTTTGTAGCTCTAGTTAAGAAAGAGACTAGAGTACAATGTATCTCTACTTGAGAATGAGACTAGAGTGCATAAAAGACCTTGATATTCCTTAACCATGTGCCTACATGGAATGTGTCCTAGTTCTACCCTTGGCAAGTAGAACACCCTTCATGGAAGTAGGTTAGACTCCGGGTTCCATGCCTAGATAGTATGGTCTATGTCGGTTATTGCCTATTATTATTATGTGGAATACATTCTAGTATTTGATAAGTTCTACAACGTTTAGGTAGTGGAATGGGACGCTATCTAGACATTGCATAAGTAGGCTTTGACGGTGCTAGAATGAAGGTTCCCTAAGTCTTTCCAAGACCATCATGTGAAGTCCTTAATGAATGAAATGTCTTCTAATTGACTTAATGAATGATTATGACTTTAGCTAATGTAGGTTGACTAGAATGTGCTCTAGCTAGGGTAACTTTGAGTGTTGCTTAGGTAAACTTGTAGAGGGTGTATGGGCGGTCTCTTCTTGTCCTACTTAGGTGAATCTTGGAGTAACCTTAGGTGGGGAGTAAATGAAAGGAAAAGGGAAAAATCTTATCTTAGGTAGTCTTAAGGATTGTTTAGGTAGGCTTGAAGAAGGTGTATGGGCGGTCTCTTCTTGTCTTACTTAAGTAAGTCTTAGAATAACCTTTGGTGGGAGGTGTATGTGTTTATATGGGTTGAAGTGATGTTGATGCTATATTGTGGAATGTGACCTATGTGCATATATGTTGACTTGTAAAAGACTATTATACTTGTCTTAAAAGGTTTTCTCAAAAAGAGCATGTTTCATACAAAAATCCGTTTATCATGATTTTATGCATTATGACATACTTAGTACAAGTTTTTGTACTAATTTCATACATTTTGTCTATCTCTAAAGGTGTAGGTGGCATTTGAGAGGAGTCTCGAAGTGGAATCTTTGATTAGTATTCATTCAAGTAAAGAGTTGGTATATTCTCACTAGATTCGAGGAAATATTGATGTTTGGATTTCCTTATTGAAAGTATTGTAATAAACTTAGATATTTTCTAGATGATGAAGTATGCGTTGTGTCCCAATATATTCGTATGTCTAAGATGGCTACTTTGAGACTTAGTCTTTCAGTATGCTTTTCAATAAAAGAGATATTTTGAAGTATTATTATTTCGTGTTAAAAGTCTTAATTCCGCACAACTTTTCATACATGTATTCAATGAACGATGTCAAAGGGCTTGTACAAGACCTTCGAGAGGTCAAGTACGTCATGTTGCAATTATAGAATGCCCTAACTTCTAGGGGGTACTCTCGGGTCGTAAAACTTATATAAGGGAAATATATGTCATACGTACTTTGACAATGAAACAAGTTTAAACCTTGCATGCTAACACTTGGTAGAGTAAACACGTACATTTAGTAACAAACTCATATTAGAGTGCTCACTTTAATGCTCTAGGGAGTAGGAACTGCAACTATGATCAGTCACTACCAAGAGAACTTAGAAATCTTCTTTTTTGTAATGCAAGTAATGGATTCATGCCAAAGAAATAGGAAATCGAATAGCCTTACATACCTTGCTATACAATTAAAAAAGTATGACTTAACCTCCTTCTCTTCAGATTACTAATCTACAATAAAACAAGTCGTAAGACTAGCATTAGTAGATAATCAATCAATTTTAGTTGTTTGATCTCACCAAAATAGTAACAAAGCAATAAGCATGCAATTTATCTAGTCAATGTTTCCCTTCTTCCCTTTCCTTTAAATCGCGTCAATATATTGTACAAACTTTGTATCAGGTCATCCCCAAAACTCTCTGCAATATTTAAGTCCTTTAACGTCTCCATAACTTCCCCACACATCCAGTCACATCCCTTATCATAAAATACACTAAACAATCCTTAAACATAATAATGTAACAAAAGCAATATGAATCATTGTTTCTAAGCACCAGCACTTGAAGAGCTAACATTACTTTTGAAGTGCTCAAACAAGCTCATAACTGAATTTAAAGAGGACTCCCCTCCATGGTTGTCCCCACATGCACTAATCACCAGAACATCTCCCCAATATTACACCATGTAAAAGTAATAATAACCAACTCATTAACACATACCAAGTGTCCTAATTAACTCAAGCATAAGAGGGAGAAAATTGTAGTAACTTACCTTGCTGGACAGAACTACCACTTAGCGACTTGGATTCTTCAAGGTAAAGGTTGTCCTCCTTAACTTGTCTTAAGTTATACCTTCCATTAGCTTGAAATCCCTATAGTGGTATTTAATGGATGTTTTATAAATCTAAGTGAGAGAAGAGAAAAAGCTCTAGAAATCAGATCTTTTGTCAAAGTAAAAATGGTTGGAAAAGCTTATATCAATCTCTTTTAAAGGGACCTGCTTTGGCCGACTTCCTCAATCATTTTGGGACATAATTTTTCAAGTAGGTGACCCACCTACTTGGACTTTTCATTTGGACTTTTTGGACTAAGAACATTGTCCCTTTTGCCACCTTTCTTGTATTTCATTTGCAGCCAACATGTGTCTTTAATTTGGGCCACACATTTAAGTAGCTGATGCACCTAGTTTTCCATTAAAATTATTTCTTGTGGGATTGGAAAGATTGGGCCTTGGATGTCTATTTTCCCCTTATTCTTCTATTCAACTTGGGTTAGATTAATGCAAGTAGGTGTAGTGTACTTGGCCCAATAACATGGTCAAAAGAGTCTTAGTAGGCGATGCACCTACTTGGTCCTTTGGGCTGGTCAATAAGTCAAAGTAGGTGATGCACCTACTTGGTCCTTTGGGCTGGTCAATAAGTCAAAGTAGGTGATGCACCTACTTGGTCCTTTGGGCTGATCAATAAGTCAAAGTAGGTGATGCACCTACTATTCACCTACTAGCTTAGTGAAGTCCAGCAAGCACCTCAATATTGTATTCCATTCCTAGACCTTAATAACTTTAACATAACTTAAAACTTATATACACTATGTAACTTTAAACTTTAGACTCAAATACCACCTTATGATCTCAAGTTTAAATATTTCCATCGACGCCAACTTAATCGGGTCGCATCAAATCTATAAACAGTTCACTTTAAGCCTATTACATTGCCACTAGTTGCATAGGAAACAAAATCCATAACTATACCACAAGGCAATTTATAAGTGTCCTATAAATAGAGTAGTACACGTAGAATATGGAGTGTTACATCCTCCCCCTCTTATGATCATTCGTCCTCGAATGATGGGCTAAGCTGATAGTTTGTTTAACCTTGGAATTTCATTTAAAGATTTGCGAGAGTTCCCATTATAAATAGGACACGTATATACAAGTCTAGCATAAAGCCTCAATAGATATGGTCCAGAAAATAATAATATGAAAAATTAAACCCCTTTCCTGACCATCTAATTCACTGAATATATACAAGTAGAACTCATGCAAATAATATACCTAAACACAGGACATGCAAATGACATAAAAAATGAACAAATGCTGGTAGGATTCATGATGATATAAGGGGGACCACATCATCTCAGATCCTTATGTTGATGTTTAGAATGAGGAAGGGTACTTAGGATCTCTACCATCTTATATCCCCAAGTATCTTATGTTATATTGTATTTTTTCCACAACACTTTAGTGGAGACTATACATTTTGAGCTTAGCTTATGGGCCTTAACAATCAAGAATAAGTATAGTATCTCCCAATTATTTTGTATATGAAACGGACACAAAAATCATAGGCCTAATCTATCGGGGCACTACTTTCTCTTCTCTTTTATCTCATGACGCTTTTAAGAAGTGACTCTTATAAGAACACATAGTTGTTAATATAACTCTAAAATTTTATGTCGTACCTCCGAATAGGGCATTATTGTGATTAAATTTACATATATGCCCAACCTTTTCTGGTCAAAATCTTCACTACATAATGATACAAGTAAACGTTTTCCCAAAATTTTCAAAACCCAAGTCAATAAGTACAGAGGGGCATAGTATACGGATAAAGAAGTCACATTGGGTATGACACACATGTAGACTAGCACAAAAGGGATCACATCATATACTGGAATTATTAAGCTATAGAAATATGTGGTGTACGCACGCAAAAGCTATATGGCTTGTAATGTTTAAGCAAATAGGCTACGAGGCATGATGAGGCAAATGACATGTAAACAAGTGATTTGCGATTCATATAACCCACGAGCACTAATTTTTCCCATACCATATGATCAATTAGCCTGCAGTACCCACACAATATGAACAAGTGACATGCGGAAAGTAACTAGTGCAATAAATAACATGTAGGGAGGTCTTATGAAAACATATCGCAATAAACAAGGGTACTCTAAAGTGGATAACACTTACATACAAGCATTTTATGACATCTGGTAACTTGTGGGAAGGTAATCCACAAAGGGCAAATGACATACAAATAGATGAATTATAGAACATGCATCATGTATAATTATATAACAAACCATCTTTGGAAACTAAGAGATATCCTATAGAACCACTCTAACAATAAGGGTAAACACACTGTCTTAACAGTTAAGTCACAGGTGGGATACTTCTGCTCATATTCCTTACACACCTCAAAGCACATACAATTGATTTCAACATCTACTCTCTTCAATATCCTAAGAATCCTTATAGGTATTCTGCTATTGGGACATAGCTTCTCAATATAAATACTATAGTTAAGATAGAAAAGAAAATCCTGAATAGTTCATCCTTTGGAGTAAGAGATTAAGGTCAAATTTACCTTCATTACTAGCTTCTATCACATCACACTCAATGTCTGGTGTATTTTGAAGGTCATAATACAAAATAGTGAATCTTGAACGTACCATAAAACATGAACTGTAATAACATGTAAACTTCAGGTACCTATAAAGTTATATCATGATTCATAAGATCTTAGAGTTAGCCCCTTTGGGCTTAACTAGATAGTTCTGGCCATACTAATAGATTTTTTTAAATAAGTGAGGGTGCTCCGACTCTTTTCCCATGCAAGATAGCAAATAAGACCAACTAGCACATGATCAATTTTTCCTCTCCCTTAACTGGACTAGGACTGATGATTTACTGCAAGCATATATATATTTTAAATGAATCCCGTAATATCTCTATTCAATTTGATGGAAGTCTATACATAAGTATAATGATCTACTCCTATTTTGTACTAATGATGTGGAAGAACTAGGTCCATCTTTTAGCTAGGTAACCTGAAATTCACCTCTTTTTGTTTTTTCTTGTTGTTATCAAGACTAAATATCAAAACTTGAATCGATACTAAATTGAATTCTCTATGTAACAAAGGTTCACAGAGTTGTTCGCAGGTGCGCCATTATAACTTGTTAGGGTTGAAGAGTTGATAACATTTCTTACCTCATACACTTATAACAATCACTCTCTCATAACTACCTATCTCACTCCTCTATAGGATCCTCATATCACCCCTACTCCTATGTTTAGGGAATTTTACATATTCCATCTCTTTCTAATGAGAAGTTGTACGTACATATTCGGCCCGTGTAATTCAAGCTTCATTCTCACATGCTTCCTATCTAACAAGTACCTTTTAATCAAAACTAGTAGCGTCATGTACTTGATCACACTATCTACAACCTGACTAATCACAACTTAGGTCTAACCCATCAATTTTCCTTGTGTTAACCTTACCCTTTAGTCACATACTATTTCTCCATAGACAACACATAGATCATAGAAAAACTACCACACATATATCATTTGCAGCAATTAGCACACTTATCCCTAAGTTTTATAACCATGAAAAGAACACAAATGTTATTAGAACTTATTCGGAGTTGTTGGCCTATACCATATAAAAGCCAAATATTAACACACTCGGGATGATATATGGTGAGAATTTGAGCCTTGTCAGCTAATTAGGGGTATCTCTAACACAATTATACTGATACATCCACCTATCAGATTGTGCCACTACCTTCTTCTGACTAAAAAAAACTGGTTCAAGAACATCAATTTCGAGAACATGCATAATGCTAAAAATTCTATGTATATCACTGACAGAGAAAGTGTCCTCTATAGAATAAATCTTATAAATATGGAGGAAATATAGAACTCAAGATTTGGATAAATCCTCCTAAGAAGATGTGCTTAGAAGTGCTACAACTCGTATATGGAACTAGGTAACAAATCATTTTTATACCAACATGATGCAAATGGTACAAATGCATCTTTAGATTAAAATGACATAAAAGCCTTTACATACCTTGTAGAGTGAGATGGTCGAATAAAATGAGCTCAATATAGTCAAACTTTTGGTAATTTGAGGTCCTTTGTGTATGTTAAATGCTAACACTTTAATAACCGTTAACCTTAACCATAGTTAATATGAATAGCATGATCCGGTACAACTGGAAATTGGATTCTTAACTTCGCTCTATCGCACGATCAGGATTATGAAGGAAGTTAACATTTCCTAAATGTCCAAGCAGCCCCCTATTTATAAATGTGGCGCGCAACATATTCATAACTAAGGCACTACTAGACATGGCTTTGTAGACTCCTGTAACATTCCAGAAAATGTACTTGTCTAGTGAAGAGTCTATTAGGTTTTATGAATATGTATTGGGGTACATAGGCATTCCAATGCCCAATATTGAGTAACATTGGGCATGTTAGAGAATATTGACTTAAGGGCGTTAGCCAAATTTTATGTATTAACAAGTAACTTAAAATACACTTTGATGTTCAAATGCTCCAATCCAAGCTTGTTTAGGAATTGTACCTGCAATGAAGACCCTAAGCTAAAATTCTTAATTTCATCCCTTACACACATTAGGTACGAGGCATCCAAGTGTCAAGCCTAGGTACCATAGCACATGATCATTTAAAATGATCATGTAGATTAAGCAGTGCCCAAAGACATAGTAAGGATCCTTGGGATAAGAAGTGAAATTTCCAAGTGCAACTACAGAGTGCATTCTTGGGAAAGTGCACGGAAACACATGTGAAAGCACATGTGCAAGCACATGTGCTATCGGCCGAGAGACCAAGCCCAACCGATTCGGTTAGGGAGGTTAGGGGACCGGCACGCGTCGGGTCAAGCCACGTGGGGCTGAGCTTCCTAATCAATCCTAGGCTCTAACTAACTTACCTAACTAGCTAACTAACCTAGGACTAACTAAAATGAGCTAACTAGTGTGCCCGAAATCCTAAGACCTAACCGGGTGACACTAGCCGAGTAGCTAACTAAAGAAATATCCTAGTACCTAACCTAGGATGGTCCAAAGGGGTTGGTTATGGTCCAAGTGAGTTAGGGGTACTTTAGTAATTAACCTAGGTCACTTAATTAATTAATTTAATTCATGGTCAAACCCGAGACCCTTAGCAACTTTTCAGAATTTGGCTAAGTCAAATGTTCTCCTATTCTTAGTCAATTTAGAAGGGGCGTTTTGGTAATTAACTAATTGATTTATTTAATTAAGTTAATTAGCCTAAGTTGAATTAGTCAATATTCAGTTCCTAAGACTTAGACTCACGTTTATCCAGTAGTCTCTCACGACTGAAAAATAGTGAATAAATGTAAGAAAAACACAAAAATACTCTCGGTTCTCCTTAGGCGATTTCAAGGCAATTCTTTAAGATTTTCATGCAAAGAACATGGTGATCTTCGTAGATTCAATTCTACAATAAGGTATGGCTTCTCTCTTGGATTCCTTTAAACGTTTTGAATTCAAGAAAACCGAAACTAGGGTTGTTCCCAATGAAATTATTGAATTTCATCTCCCTTATTCTCCCTATTTCCGATTCTAGTAGTATGTATAATGAAAATCTCGAGCATGTTGGTATGTGGTGCTAACTGATCATTATGTGTAGGTTTCTGTGATTTGATAATGTCGAATGAGACCTATAGGTTAGATCCGTATGATTAGAATATCATTTACATGAGATAAGGAACGTTGTAATGCCTAATTGTGTTCGAGAAGATGAAATTGTTATAAGTCGTTTATGAAATTCAGTTTACTGTTGAAAGGAATGAAGGTTTCGATTACTGTGTGTTTACAGTAGATGTGTTTGTAAGTGTTTGGAACACAATGTTTCCAAGAAGAAATAAGAATGAGAATCAAAGCTAGTTAATGAATCTTCAATGCCAAATCAACTTTATAGCGCCAAACTAAGCACTGAATTATTCTTATAGGCTAATCAAAGTTTAAAAGTTGGCTTGCTTAACATGATGAGATTACTATAGTATATACATGAAGTTAATTGACTTGGCTAGTGATAACATCATGACAAGTGTTTAGTGAAAGTTTGATTTATGCCAATAAATTGGCCAGCAATATTATTTCCAAAATATGTAATAGAATTGGTCAATGATTAAGTCATACCAATCTTATATGGCCAATGTAAATTATGATGCTTCTTGTAAGGCCAAATACATGTTAAAGATTGACTTGACAAGATGTAACTCAATGAACTCATAATCTAGGGTATGCCAATGATTGGGACAAGTCCCAACATACCCTATCTAAACGAACTTGTGAACATAGTAGCACATTGAATAAGTCCTTATAACTTTCATAAAGAATGGTACAAGACTACCAAATAACATTGAACAAAATAAGGTGAGTAATGAAATAACTAAAAGCTTATGAGTTATGTAATTGACCTAGAATGGGGTGCAAAAGGAAGTGAGACAAGTCTCACTTGCACCTAAGCAATTATGTTAAAGATACTCATATAAGAGGGTGTTAGAAATCGTGAGACAAGTCTCATTAACACCATGATTAAACAATTATGTTAAAGATACTCACATAAGAGGGTGTTAGAAATCGTGAGACAAGTCTCATTAACACCATAATTAAATAATTATGTTAAAGATACTCACATAAGAGGGTGTTAGAAATCGTGAGACAAGTCTCATTAACACCATGATTAAACAATTATGTTAAAGATACTCACATAAGAGGGTGTTAGAAATCGTGAGACAAGTCTCATTAACACCATAATTAAACCATTATGTTAAAGATACTCACATAAGAGGGTGTTAGAAATCGTGAGACAAGTCTCATTAACACCATGATGATAATGTAAGATTTAGGTTTACATTCATCAAGTATAGAAAGGGATTATAAGTCATCCATTGATCTAAGCATACCTCATACTAGAAGCAAGCATCCATAATGTATGAGTCAACTCTAAAAGTTGTAAAGTATAAGAAATTGAGCTAAGCACCGATAGACTAGTAATGAGCTTGTGCAAGCACATGTAAGCCTCATGAGATGAGACTACCACCAAGGTGGATAAGGGTCTCCAAATTCTCCTAGTCTTTGAACTATGTCGCCAGCATAGGTTACTAGCTAGTGGATCCACCTAAGAAAGCTAGGAAGTATTTGGTTTCACTTTGGCCGGTGAACCAACTCTTTTCAGTGTGGGGAAGACACTGGATTTCATGTTAGCTCACATGATCTATGTCGGTTAAATGCTAAAGATTTCTTTAAGAAAGTAAGAAAGAAAGAAAGAAAGAACTAGGAAGATGAGGGGTGTTCGGATAGGATGACCAAAGGGTGAGGTTAGACTAAGTAATGATGTAAGTAATTCTTAGTCATTGCACAGAAAGATCCCAATGGAAGTCTTAAAAGAATATCCTAAGTCAACCTAGCATGTTCAAAGTGAACGTGAGATTAAAGAAGAAGAAATATAAGTTCAAAGTGAACTAAGTAAGCAAAAGCATAAGAATGTCAAATAATCAGTGTTTGATAAGAATGAAGTTTTAACAGTTATTGATTTATGCCAATAAAGGGAGCAAAACATAATGACCCATAAATTGGAGTATGAATATATACCCCAGCATCTTTATATTAAGCAAATGACAAAGAATAGGTATAGCCAATAAAGATTTGGCTTATAAAGACTTCATGCCCAATTTAACAAGAATGGAAAGAATAACTTGTGAGTAGGGTAGTCAAATCATTTCTTTAGTCTTTTGGATTACTTACTTGATTCATTGTATCAATGGGACTACAATGAATCATTGCACTCGTAAGTAAAACATAGGATCAAAGGATATCATTGAACTACACAACAAAAATAAGAAAAGACTAAAAAATAAACTAAGTCCGGGAGAGAGAGCTCTCGGCCTAAGGGAAGCAAAAATATTAAATTTTGCTTGAGTTGTTCTAAAATTATGTTCATGATTCCAAGATATTATGTTCATATAGAAAATGAGTTGTGTGCTTTAAGCGATCTATGCGAAAAAACACTACAAACTTAGATAGGACTTATATCTTTTCTTATATCGTTGTATGACTAAATATAAGCAAAATTATAAGAAGAATAAAAAATCAAATCAAATAAAAGAATTGAGTTACCATGTAGATATCGAAAAATAAGAAAGTTAAAAAAAATAGCCTCTAAATGATTTTGAGACAAAAGTTACAATCATTTGAAGTTTCACAAAATGTAATTCAAAATAGGCAATTTTTATCAATCTGGTTATTTATTTTGAGATCTGTGCGAAAAAATACCACACACTAAGATAAGACTTTAATGTTTTTACGTTAATCGCTGTGAGACTAAATATAAGTAAAATTATAAGATGAAAAAAATTCAAATAAAATAAAGAAATTCACTTTACCACGTAGATTTCGAAAATAAGCAAGATTAAAAAAGAAATTGCCTCTAAATGATATTCGAGAATAAAATAACGATTATTTGAAGTTTCACGAAATATACCTCAAAAGAGGTAGTTGTGAATTTTTGAACTTCAAATGGTCATAAATTGTGCCTCGGATGTCAGATTGAGGCGACTTCTTTTTCAATCTGGTTATTTTTTCGAGATATAGAACCTAAAGTTTTACTTTTATCATTGTGTGACTAAATATAAGCTAAATTATAAAAAGAAAAAAACTCAAATCAAATAAACGAATTGACTTTACCACGTAGATCTCAAAAAACCAAGCAAGTCAAAAAAACGCCTCTAAATGATATTCGAGGCAAAAGTTATGATCATTTGAAGTTTCACGAAATATAAATCAAAAGAGTAGTTGTGAAGTTTTAAACTTCAAAAGGTCATAAATCGCGCCTCAGATGTCGGATTAATGTTTTTTTTTTCAATCTGGTTATATTTAATGAGATCTGTGCAAAAAAAAACACCACACAATGGAATAGGACTTATAGTTTTACTTTTATCATTGTGTGATATAAGTAAATTATAAGAAGAAAAAAAATCAAATAAAAAAATAAGCAAGTTTAAAAAAAGAATAACCTCTAAATGATATTCGAGGAAAAAATTACGATCCTTTGAAGTTTCATGAAATGTAACTCAAAAGAGGTAGTTGTGTATTTTTGAACATCAAGCGGTCATAAATCGTTCCTCGGATGTCGGATTGAGGAGATTTTTTTTCAATAGGTTATTTTTTCGAGATCTACGTGAAAAAACACCACACACTGAGATAGGACTTATAATTTTACTTTTATCATTGTGTGACTAAATGTAAGTAAAATTATAATAAGAAAATAAATTAAAGCAAATAAAGGAAATGAATTTACTACATAGATCTCAAAAAATAAGTAAGTTTAAAAAAAGAATCGCCTCTAAATGATATTCGAGGCAAATATTACGATCATTTGAAATTCACGAAATGTAACTCAATAGAGGTAGTTGTGAATACTTTAACTTCAAACGGTCATAAATCGTGCTTCGGATGTCGTATTAAGCCATTTTTTTTCAATCTGGTTATTTTTTATGAGATCTACGCGATAAAACACCACACACTGAGATAGGACTTATAGTTTTACTTTTATCGTTGTGTGACTAATTATAATTAAAATTATAAGAAAAATATCAAATCAAATAAACGAATTGAGTTTACCACGTAGATCTCGAAAAAATAAGCAAGTTTAAAAAAGAATTGCCTCTAAAGATATTCGGGCAAAAGTTACGATCATTTGAAGTTTCAAGAAATGTAACTCAAAAGAGGTAGTTGTGAATTTTTGAACTTCAAACGGTCATAATCCTGCCTCGGATGTCGGATGAGACAATCTTTTTTTCAATCAAGTTATTTTTTTGAGATCTACGCGAAAAAATACCACACACTGAGATAAAACTTATCATTTTACTTTATAGTTGTGTGACTAAATATAAGTAAAATTATAAAAATAATAATTAATCAAATCAAATAAAGGAATTGAGTTGACCACATATATCTCAAAAAAATAAGCAAGTTTAAAAAAAGAATCGCCTCTCAATGATATTCGAGGCAAAAGTTACGATCATTTGAAGTTTCACGAAATGTAACTCAAAAGAAGTAGTTGTGAATTTTTGAACTTCAAACGGCCATAAATCGTGCCTTGGATGTCGGATTGAGGATATTTTTTTTCTAATCTGGTTATGTTTTTTGAGATCTACGCGATAAACCACCACACACTTAGATAGGACTTATAGTTTTACTTTCATCTTGTGTGATATAAGTAATATTTTAAGAAAAAAAATTAAATCAAATAAAGGAATTGTGTTTACCTCGTGTATCTTACAAAATAAGCAAATTTAAAATAAGAATAGCCTCTATGATATTCGAGGCAAAAGTTATGATCATTTGACGTTTCATAAAATGTAACTCAAAATAGGTAGTTCTGAATTTTTGAACATCAAACGGTCATAAATCCTGCCTCGGATGTCGGATTGGGGCGATTTTTTTCAATAGGTTATTTTTTTGAGAACTACGTGAAAAAACACCACACACTGAGATAGGACTTATAGTTTTACTTTTATCTTTGTGTGATTAAATATAAGTAAAATTATAAGAAGAAAAAAGAAATCAAATCAAATAAAAGAATTGAATTTCCCATGTAATCTAAAAAAAATAAGCAAATTAAAAAAATGAAATGCCTCTAAATGATTTTCGAGGTGAAAGTTACGATCATTTGAAGTTTCACGAAATGTAACTCAAAAGAGGTAGTTGTGAATTTTTCAACTTCAAAAGGTCATAAATCGTGCCGCGGATGTTAAATTGAGGCGATTTTGTTTTCAATCTGGTTATTTTTTTTGAGATCTGCGCGAAAAAACACTACAAACTTAGATTGGACTTGTATCTCTACTTATATCATTGTGTGACTAAATTTATAAGCAAAAATATAAGAAGAAGAAAAAATCAAATCAAATAAAACAATTGATACCACGTAGATCTCGAAAAAATAAGAAAGTTATAAAAAAATAGCCTCTAAATGATTTCGAGACAAAAGTTACAATCAATTGAAGTTTCACGAAATGTAATTCAAAAGAGGTAGTTTCGAATTTTTAAACTTCAAACGTTCATAAATCGTGCCTCGGATGTCGGATTGAGGCAATTTTTTTTTAATCTGTTTTTTTTTTGAGATCTGCGCGAAAAAATGCCTCACATTAAGATACGACTTTAAAGTTTTACTTTTATCGTTGTGTGACTAAATATAAGTAAAATTATAAGAAGAAAAAAATTCAAATAAAATAATGAAATTCAGTTTACCAAAGTAGATCTCAAAAAATAAGCAATATTAAAAAAGAAATCGCCTCTAAATGATATTCGAGGATAAAGTAACGATTATTTGAATTTTCACAAAATATAACTCAAAAGAGGTAATTGTGAATTTTTGAACATCAAACTGTCATAAATTGTGCCTCGGATGTCGGATTGAGGCAATTTTTTTCAATAGGTTATTTTTTTGAGATCTACGTGAAAAAACACCACACACTGTGATAGGACTTATAGTTTTACTTTTATCTTTGTGTGACAAAATATAAGTAAAATTATAAGAAGAAAAAATAAATCAAATCAAATAAAGAAATTGAGTTAACCACGTAAATCTTGAAAATATAAGCAAGTTAAAAAAAAGAAATGCCTCTAAATGATATTTGAGACGAAAGTTACGATCATTTGAAGTTTCACGAAATGTAACTCAAAAGAGGTAGTTGTGAATTTTTGAAGTTCAAACAATCATAAATCGTGCCTCGAATGTTGGATAGAGGCGATACTTTTTCAATTTGGTTATTTTTTTTAGATATGCTTGAAAAAGTACCACACACCGAGATAGGACTTATAGTTTAAGTTTATCGTTGTGTGAATAAATATAAGTAAAATTATATAAGAAAAAAATCAAATCAAATAAAGGAATTGAGTTTACCACATAGATCTTGAAAAAATAAGCAAGTTTGAAAAAATAATAGCCGCTAAATGATATTCGAGGCAAAAGTTACGACCATTTGAAGTTTCACGAAATATAACTCAAAAGAAGTAGTTGTGAATTTTTTAACTTCAAACCGACATAAATCGTGCCTCTAATGTCGAATTGAGCCGAGTTTTTTTTCAATCTGGTTATTTTTTTTAGATCTGCGGGAAAAACACCACACACTGAAATAAACTTATAGTTTTACTTTTATAGTTGTGTGACTAAATATAAGTAAAATTATAAGAAAAGAAAGTCAAATCAAACAAAGGAATTGAGTTTACCACGTAGATCTCAAAAAAAAAAGTTTAGAAAAAGAATCGCCTCTAAATGATATCCAAGACAAAAGTTACGATCATTTGAAATTCACGAAATGTAGCTCAAAAGAGGTAGTTGTGAATTTCTGAACTTCAAACGGGTCACTAATCATGCCTCGGATGTTGGATTGAGGCGACTTTTTTCTAATCTGGTTATTTTTTTCGAGATCTACATGAATAACCACCACACACTTAGATAGAACTTATAGTTTTACTTTTATCGTTGTGTGACTAAATATAAGTAAAATTGTATGAAGAAAAATAAAATCAAATAAAATAAAATAATTAAGTTTACCACGTAAATCTTGAAAAAAAATAAGCAAATTTAAAAAAAAAATGCCTTTAAATGATATTTGAGGCGAAAGTTACGATCATTTTAAGTTTCACGATATATAACTCAAAAGAAGTAGTTGTGAATTTTTGAACTTCAAACGGTCATAAATCGTGCCTCTGATGTCGGATTGAACCGAGTTTTTTTTCAATCTGATTATTTTTTGAGATTTGCACGAAAAAATAGCACACACTGAAATAGAACTTATAGTTTTACTTTTATAGTTGTGTGTCTAAATATAAGTAAAATTATAAGACGAAAAAAAATCAAATCAAACAAAGGAATTGAGTTTACCACGTAGATCTAAAAAAAGCAAGTTTAAAAAAAGAATCGCCTCTAAATTATATTCGAGACAAAAGTTATGATCATTTGAAATTCGCGAAATATAACTCAAAAGAGGTAGTTGTGAATTTTTGAATTTCAAACGGTCATAAATCATGCCTCGGATGTCGGATTGAGACGATTTTTTTTCAATCTGGTTACTTTTTTGAGATATGCGTAAAAAATACACCACGCACCGAGATAGGACTTATAGTTTTACTTTATCATTGAGTGACTAAATATAAGTAAAATTATAAAAGAAAAACAATTAAATCAAATAAAGGAATTTAGTTTACCACATAGATCTCAAAAAATAAGCAAGTTTGAAAAAAGTATAGCCGCTAAATGATATTCGAGGCAAAAGTTACGATCATTTAAATTTCATGAAATATAACTCAAAAGAAGTATTTATGAATTTTTGAACTTAAACGGTCATAAATCGTGCCTCTAATGTTGGATTGAGAGGAGTTTTTTTCAATCTGGTTATTTTTTTGAGATATGCGCGAAAAACACCATACACTGAAATATGGTTTAGGGTTCAGAGTTTTTGGTTTAGGGTATTTGGGCTAGGGTTTATGGTTTAGAGTTTAGGGTATTAGGGATAGGGTTTAAGGTTTAGGATATAGGGTTTAAGGCTTAGGTTTTAGGGCATATAGTTTAGGGTTTAGGATTTAGGGATAGGGTTTAGGGTATAGGGTTTAGGGTTTACGGTTGGGGTTTTAGGTTTTGGGTTGAGGGTTGAGGGTTAGGGTTCGGAGCATTGGGTTTAGGGATTAGGGTTTATGGTATAGGGTTCTTGGGTTTTTGATCTAGGTATTAGTGTATAGGGTTTATGGTATAGGGTATAGGGTTCAGGATTTAGGCATTGAATCTAGGGTTTAGAGTTTTGGGTTAAGGATTTAAAGTTTAGGGTTTAGGGTATGAGGGATAGTGTAACAGTCAGTATTATGTATACGCTAGTTCTATTCATGTGATACTTGACATAGACTTATAGTATATGTGAGGGATCATGTTTCTTATATGATTAGTGTTGGTTTAAACTAGCTCGGAAGGTGATGTAACGTCTTGCACGTTTCAGCATGTGTATTGCAAGTAAACTCTGACGAAAGTATTTGAAATAGATATAGTAAGGTGGTAATTGAGCTTAACGTTGAAAGTTAAGTGCTAAGTTGACGAAAAAGGGAGTAATATTCAGAAGATGGAAAAAATAATTGAGCTGCTTGCTTGGCTTAATTAAGCTACCAGCTGCATCACCTACTTGAGCTACATGGATATAGTTAAAGGGCCCAAGTTTGATGGATCAGATGCAGGCTTATATTAATGGGCTCACTTGAGACCCAAATATATTAAACGAAAATAAAAATGAAAGAAAGCCCAGCAGCTAAATCTTTCATGGCCCAATATAGTTAAAGCCCAAGTGAAAGGAAGTAGGTACATCACCTAGTTTGACCTTTTAAACAGCTTGATGTACATAATCAGGTGCATCACCTACTTGACCAATTAGTGGCTGAAAATGGACAAAAAAAAGGGAGGTTCTGGAGGATAATTTTGTGGTCAATAAAGCTCCATATAATAAATATAATATGAGCTTATATTTTCACCCACTGTAACACACAATATTGAGAATTAACTCCAGCTCTCTCTCTCTCTTTTCTCTTCAAGATTAAAACAGCAGCCTTAAGTTATTCTAGGGTTTTTGAAGAAACCCTCATATCTGCAAACCAAGGTAAGTGAAAACACTTGGATTTAGCTTAATTCTTCCATGGATGATTATTAGGAAAACATGTTATTCACGCTCAAGTATAAGAACAAAAGCAGAAAATTTCGAGAAGTTACTGATTAAGATACCTTTTTCTTCTTCTTTGGTTTAAGTGGGAAGGGAAGCTGAAGTTCTAGAAGAATTCAAATTATAAGGAGAAGTTGCAGAAATTGATGTAATGTGACAGCTCCATTTTTGTCTTCCTTATGTATGAGTTTGAGTGAGGAATTAGGGGTGTGATGTCATGAAGAACTCAAGGGGGTGATGAGTTCAATAATTGGTTGTATGATAAAGAATATTTGGGCCTGTTCTATGTGTATTATTGTTTGTGCAGCTTGGTTAATCTTTGGAAAGGATATATAATGTATGTGTTTGACAGAGAATGGGGGTGTGGTGATAGCATTATTTTACGGGTTGTATGAGCTCATTATCTATCAAAGTTAGCTATTGGTCTCGGCTCACGATGTGATAGCTGCTAATTTTAGTTTACTTAAATTGTAGAGTAAAAACTGAAATGGGGAGGATGAATCGTGATAGTTATACCGGTTAGAGGATAAGGTATGTAAGGTTGTTCGATTTAATGTTCTTTGGCATGATATTTGATACTTGCGATTGATATCAATAAGTGAATTCCCTAAGTTCTATTCCAGTAAAGGAACATAGTGGCAGCGTACTATCTCCAAATAGCTAACAATATTTCCTTCTCCTTAGTGCATAGAACTACTTTATTATATGTTCACTATTAAATGGTATTTGCAAACGCAAGTCTGGTGAATCCTCCTCTTTGTTATTTGAAGTCAATTGTTTCTTAAGATCTTAAAGTAACGTGTTGATATTACATAGCTCCTTATGTCATTGTTATTGCCTTAAAGTATTATTTTCATGTCTTTGCTACTGTCTCAATATCTCCAAAATGATTATGACCACCAAAACAATATCTCCAAAGAGTTATTATTATCCGAAGAACAATCCCAAAAGAGTTATGAACTAATAAACAACAATCTCAAAGATTAAAGAATCTAAGTGAAGAAATCTGTATAATTACGGGTGGCAACCCAGGGGAAAATACCTAGCATGGATCAATCCCAACTGGTACATAAGGGTGGCAGCTCAGGGGTGAAAGCCTAGCATGGGCCGATCCCTATTGGTATAGAAGGGTGGTAGCCCAGGGGTGAAAGCCTAGCATGGGCCGATCCCAATTTGTGTAATTATGAGGACCGCATCTCAGGGGTTAAAATTCCTATCATGGGTATTATACCACTGATCAGCTGGTCACTTGTATCACATGCCCTACAAAGATTATTATAACATACAGAAAAATAAAGGAAAGAATCTAACTTACATGATCTCACAAGAGTAAGCAAAGGTGGTCTTCTCTCCTAATCTATGCACTCATTTGTTGATACTTGATTTCATTTGAGCCCTCGTATTACATATGCTACTGCCTTACATATTCAGTACATTTTTTTCGTACTGACATCCCTCGCGGGAACGCTGCATTTCATGTTGCAGGCACAGGTACTCCAGCTAGTAGACCTCCTCAGTAGGAGCACACGACACTCAGCTACTTCTGGTGAGCTCCAGGTTGTTTTGGAGCTTTACTGAGTCCTTGGTAATTCATTTTGGTATTGTATCATAATTAAGGGTAAGGCGGGGTCTGTCCCGACTTACTCTAAGGTTTTTTAATCTTTTAGAGGCTTTGTAGACTTATGTATAGGGTTCAATTGTGTCTTAAGGAGTTGTACCCTCAACGCCAAGTCTTGTATATACCTTTTGGGTCTACTTATGTTGGTTTGTATTGCTTCATCCTCTGTGAACTTGTCACGACTGTTACTATATGCATAGCAAGCACATATTAGGTTGGTTCTCTCGGGCCTTTAGGGCATCGAGTGCCTGTCCGTCTTAATGGGATTTGAGGCGTGACAGATAGGGTTAACGGTTTAGGGTATAAGATATAGGGTTTAGAGTTTAGGGTTCTGAGTTTTAGGTTTAGGCTATTAGGGATAGGGCTTAGGTTTTTAGAGTTTTTGGTTTAGAGTATTAGGGATAGGATTTAGGATTTAGGATTTAGGGTTTAAGGCTTAAGGTTAGGGTTTAAGATTTTTGGTTTAGGGTTTAGGATATAGGGTTTAGGGTAGAAGGGTTAATGTTTAGGGAATAGGATTTAGGATGTAGGGTTAATGATTTAAGATTTAGGGTTTAGGGTTTAGGGTTTACGATTTAGGGTTTAAGGTTTAGATTTTAGGGTATAAGTTATAGGCTTTAGAGTATAGGGTATAACATTTAGGGTTTAGGATTTATGGTTTATGGTATAGGATTTATGATTTAGGGTTAGAGTTTAGGGTTTATGATTTAGGATTTACAGTTTAGAGTTTAGATTTTAGAGTTTAGGGTATAGGGTATAAGGTTTGCACCTAGATGATTCCTCCCACATTGTTTACAAGCTGTCAAGGAGGCCTTGATTGACTCGTACTTCCTTGCTCTTGATTACCCACTATTTGTGAGCCTTGACTTTCACTTCTTTGCCCAAACTGATTGACCTAAACCCTTGGAATTGTGGTGGAGCACTAGCTATAGAGTAGAAAGATTTTGTCTTAGGTGGTCTGTTAGAGAACCGTGGCCTAAACTCACCTTGGGATGGTGTAAACCGCACCATGGATCTGGACCTCTTAGAATGCCCTGTTTCCGACTCTTGTATCCTTCTTTTTTGCCTTTGATCCTCCAACTTTTGTGCAAAAGCCTGCATCCTTGCTATATCCATATCTTTATTCAATGAAGCAATGGTACAGTCTCTAACTAGATATGGATCTAATCTATCCACATATCGATGAACTCTATCCTCCATGGTAGCTACTACATTAGGAGCATATCTAGCAAAGGAATTAAATTTGAGACTATACTCTCTCACGCTCATACCTCCTTGGTGAAGAACTGATCCGCACAGGCCTCTCGGATCTCCAATGGCAAATAATGGTTAAGGAATGCCTTTTTGAACTCTTTCCACGTAGCTGAAGGTGCATCTGTTCCCCTAGATTCCTTCCAAGCTTCATACCACAATATAGCCACACCCTTTAATCTATATGCTGCTAGCACAAGTGCTTCTTTACCACTTACATGCATAACATCCAAAGTGCATTTGATCTGATCTATAAAGTATTGCGGATCTTCATTAGGATTTGACCCGGTGAATGACGGAGGGTCCAAGTTAAGAAAATCACGTATCTGTTGTCACACCCCAACCCTAGGTGAGGCGGACAAGTACCTTATGAACACATGCTTTACAAGTAATCTATGATGAGAAAGTAAACTACTATGCAGATTACTGATGAGAAGCTTCATATACAACACATTTTGACTAGTTGAGCCGCTACATGTGACAAGTGAAACTATGAATACAGATGATAGCTTTACAATGTCTACAAAGCCCATTGGAATACATGAATGTACCACTATGAAAATATGCATAGTAAATACTCGGCAAAGCCCCGAATCAACATGGAGCTCAGTAACAACCGCTGAGTATCATGTGCTTCTATTGGGGAGATCTACTTTTGAGTACTTGTACCTGCAGCATGAAATGCAGCTTCCCCAATAAGGGATGTCAGTACGAAAGAATGTACTGAATATGTAAGGCATAATACAACCATATATAAAATGAGAGCTCAAGTGAAACCAAATACCAATAGATAAAAATTAGAGACCACCTTTGCTTATACTTGTGGAATTGTGTATGTTACATTCTTTTGTTTACTTTTCTGTGCATTATATTATTATAATACATATGATACAAATGACCAGCTGATCAGCGGTAGAAGAGGATGACCCTTGCTAGGCATTTTAACCCCTGTCCTCATAATTCAACAAATTGGGATCGGCCCATGATATTTTGCCCCTGAGCTGCCACCCTTCCATACCAATGGGGATCGACCCATGCTAGGCTTTCGCCCCTGAGTTGCCACCCTTCTATACCAATTGGGATCGACCCATGATAGGCATTTGCCCCTGGGCTGCCACCCATAATTATACAATATCTTCACTTAGATTCTTTACTATTTGATGTATCACCTAGTATTCTACAGGTACTAGTTCTATTTATATAACACTTTTAAATTGCCTTGTGGTATAGTTATGGATTCTGTTTCCTATGCGACTAGTGGCAATAGAACAGGTTTAAAGTGAACTGTCCATAGATTTTGATGCGACCCGATTATGTTGACATCGATGTAAGTATTTAAACGTGAGATCATAAGGTGGTAGTTTAGTATAAAGTTTAAAGTGACATAGTGTATATATAAGTTTTATGTTATGTTAAAGTTATTAAGGTCTAGGAATGGGGTCTAGGAATGAAACAAGTTAAACCTCATAAGGTACTTGCTTTGAATTCACTAAGCTAGTATGTGACAAGTAGGTGCATCACCTACATTGACTTATTGACCAGCCCAAAGGACCAAGTAGGTGCATCACCTACATTGACTTATTGACCAGCCCAAAGGACCAAGTAGGTGCATCACCTACTAAGACTCTTTTGACCATGTTATTGTGCCACGTACACTACACATACTTGCAATAATCTGGCCCAAGTTGAATAGAAGAATAAGGGGAAAATGGACAGCCAAGGCCCAATCTTCCCAAGCCACAAGAAATAATTTTAATGAAAAACTAGGTGCATCACCTACATAAATGTTGGCCCAAATTAAAGACACGTGTTGGATGCAAATGAAGTACAAGAAAGTTGGCAAAAGGGCCAATGTTCTTAAGTCCAATAAGGCCCAAATGAAAAGTCCAAGTAGGTGGATCACCTACTTGACAAATTATGGCCCAAAATGAGTGAGAAGTCTGCCAAAGCAGGTCCCTTCAAAAGAGATTGATATCAGCCTTCTCCAACCATTTTACTTTGACAAAAAATCTGATTTCTAGAGCCTTCTCTCTTCTCTCTCTTATATTCATACAGCAGCCATTAAATACCATTAGGGTTCTTGAATAATAGAGATTTGAAGCTATTGGAAGGTATAATTTAAGACAAGTTAAGGAGGACAACCTTTACCTTGAAGAATCCAAGTCTTAAGCAAGTGGTAATTCTGTCCAGCAAGGTAAGCTACTGCAATTTTCTCCCTCTTGTGCTTGAGTTAATTAGGACACTTGGTATGTGTTAGTGAGTTGGAAATTGTTAGTTTTACATGGTGAATATTTGGGAGGATGTTCTGGTGATTAGTGCGTGTTGGGACAGCCATGGTGGGAAGTCCTCTTTAAATTAAGTTATGAGCTTGTTTGAGCACTTTTAAAGTAATGTTAGCTCTAACCATGATTCATATTGCTTCTATATTACATTATTATGTGTAAAGATTGTTTTATGTATGTTATGATAAGGGATGTGACTGGATGTGTGGGGAAGTTATGGAGACGTTAAAGGACTTAAATATTACAGGGATTTTTGGGGATGACCTGATACAAAGGTTGTACAGTATATAGACGCGATTAAAGGGAAGGGAAGGAAAGAAAACACTCGCTACATAGATTGCAGCTTACTGCTTCGTTACTATTTGGGTGAGATCAAGTAGCTCAAATTGATTGATTAGCTACTAGTACTATTCTTACGACTTATTTTATTGTTGATTAGTGATCTGAAGAGAAGGAGCTTAAGTCATACGTTTTGAATTGTATAGCAAGGTATGTAAGGCTATTCGATTTCCTTTTTCTTTGGCATGAATCCACCACTTGTAAGCTTTCTAAGTGCCCTTGGTAGTGACTGATCCATAAATGCAGTTCATACTCCTTAGAGCGTTAAAGTGAGTACTCTAATATGAGTTTGTTACTAAATGTGCATGCTTACTCTACCAAGCATTAGAATGCAAGGTTTAAACTTGTTTCATCGTCAAGTACCCTTGGCACATATTCCCCTTATATAAGTCAAAGTGATCCTAAATCATACATGGTACATATGTTTATATGTTGGATATACAATCAACCCATATCAATCGTGACAAGTTCACATAGGATGCAGCCATACGTTACCAACATAAGTAGACCCAAAGGTTATATACAAGACTTGACCGTTGAGGCCACAACTCCTTAAGACACAACTGAACCATATACATACGTCTACAAAGCCTCTAAAAGATAGAAAGCCTTATAGTAGGTCGGGACAGACCCCGCCTTACCCTTACCTACGATACAATACCAAAATGAATTTACCAAGGACTCAGTAAAACTCCGAATAAACCTGGAGCTCACCAAAAGTATCTGAGTGTCGTGTGCTCCTACTGGGGAGGTCTACTAGCTGGAGTACCTGTGCCTGCAGTATGAAACGCAGCGAACCCCGTGAGGAACGTTAGTACGAAAAAATATACTGAATATGCAAGGCCATAGCACATGTAATACGACGGCTCAAATGAAATCAAGTCTCAACATATGAGTACATAGATTAGGAGAGAAGACCACTTTTGCTTACTCTTGTGAGATCATGTAAGTTTACATTCTTTTCTTTACTTTTCTGTACGTTATAATGTTTGTAGGGCATGTGATACAAGTGATCAGCTGATCAGTGGTAGAAAACAATGACCCATGCTAGGCATTTTAACCCCTGGGATGCGATCCACATAATTACACAAACTGGGATCGGCCCATGCTAGGCTCTTGCCCCTCAATAATACAACATAAATAGCCCTTAGGGCAGTATCTAAGTCACAATATAACCATGACGAAACTATAACTCTAACATTATCAAAATCATGTTCATTATACCCATTTCATAAGTCAAAAGTTGATAAAAATCAATAACATGGTTTCATTGAAGTTTTAGAATTAGAATCATCAACTAACATTAGAAATAACATATTTGGATCCTTTAAAACATTTTCATGCAAGACCCATACTTATAGTCAAAGATAAAAGAAGTTAGGACTTGAAAACCCTTTTTAAAATTCCTTAGAAATGGCTCCTTGAATGGAAGAGAGTTCAACGATGACTACCATACCTCAATGAGAAGAAACCCATGAATTTTTTTTATGAAGAAACGTCCACCACCAGCCCCTTCTATCCCTTCCTTGAGCTCAAGCTTCTATTGGGTTTTGAGAGTCTTTCTAGAGGGAGGGTTTTGGGGTTTTGAAAATGAAGTCAAAAATTAGGTCTTAGTGTTTGAACCCTCTTAATATACCTAAAATACCCTAAAGAAATCATCCTAGGTTTATAAAAGACTTGCGGTGAATTTACCAAACTTGCTGTTGCGAATACCATTTATATATTAGCACATAGGAGGATAATTATACAAGTGTAGAATAGTGAACATATAATGAAGTAGTTCTATACACTAAGGAGAGGGGGAAATATTGTTAGCTATTTGGAGATAGTACGCTGCCACTAAGTTTCCTTTATTAGGAATAGAACTTATGAGATTCACTTCATTGATATTAATCGCAAGTATCAGATTTTATGCCAAGGAATATGGAATCGAATATCCTTACATACCTTATCCTCTGACCGATCTAACAATCACGATTCAACCCCCTTTTCGGTTTTATCAACAATTTAAGTCATGGTAACTTTTACAGATATTGAGCCCATACAGCCCTTAAATTAATGTGTATTACCACACCCTCATTCTCTGTCAAATACATACGTTACATATCCTTTCCAAAGATTAACCAAGTTGCACCAACAAGAAAATACATAAAACAGCCCCAAATATTCTTTATCATACAATCAATTATTGAACTCACCACCCCTTGAGTTCTTCATGACAGCACACCCATAATTCCTCACTCAAACTCATACATAAGGAGGAAAAAACTGGAGCAGTCACCTTACCTCAATTTCTACAACTTCTCCTTATATTTGAAATTCTTCAGCTTCCCTTCACACTTAAACCAAAGAAGAAGAAAAAGGTATCTTAATAACTAAGCAAGTGAGAAGTAGCTTCTGGAAATATTCTGCCTTTATACTTATATTTGAGCATGAATAACATGTTCTCCTAATCATCCATGGGATAATTAAGCTAAATCCAAAAGTTTTTTGACTTACCTTGGTCTGCAGATATGAGAGTATCTTTAAGAACCATTAAAGAAATTTAAGGTTGTTGTTCTAATCTTTAAGAGAAAAGAGAGAGAGAGAGAGAGAGAGAGAGAGAGAGAGAGAGAGAGAGAGAGAGAGAGAGAGAGAGAGAAAGAGAGCTGGAATTAATCCTCAATATTATGGGTTACAATGGGTGAAAAGATCAGCTCATATTGAATTTATATGGAACTTTATTGACCCCAAAAAATATCCTCTAGAACCTTCTTTTTATAGTCCACTTTTAGCCACTAATTGGTCAAGTAGGTGATGCACCTGCTTATGTCAAGCAGCTCAAAAGTTCAAACTAGGTGATGCACCTACTTGCTTTCACTTGGGCTTCAACTATATTGGGCCTTGACAGATTTGGCTGCTGGGCTTTCTTTCATTTTTACGTTGATCTCGATAAAATAAGAAAGTTTTAAAAAAATCGCCTCTAAATGATATACGAGCCAAAAGTTACGATCATTTGAAGTTTCACGAAATGTAACTCAAAAGAGGTAGTTGTGAATTTTTGAACTTCAAACTTCAAACGGTCATAAATCGTGCCTCGGATGTAGGGTTGAGGCAATTTTTTTAATCTAGTTATTTTTTCGAGATCTACGCAAAAGCTCCACACACCTCATATGAATTATAGTTTTACTTTTATCATTGTGTGACTTAATAAGGAAAATTATAAGAAGAAATAACAATCAAATCAAATAAAGGAATTGAGTTTACCACGTAAATGTCAAAAAAAGTTATCATCATTCGAAGTTTCACGAATGTAAATCAAAAGAGGTAGTTCTGAATTTTTTAACTTCAAACGGTCATAAATTGTGCCTCTGATGTCGGATTAAGGAAATGTTTTTTCAATCTAATTATTTTTTGGAGATCAACCCGAAAAATTACCGCACACTGAGATAGGACTTATAGTTTTACTTTTATCGTTGTATGACTAAATATAAGTAAAATTATAAGAAGAAAAATATCAGATCAAATAAAGGAATTGAGTTTAACACGTAGATCTTGAAAAATAAGCAAGTTGAAAAAAAGAATCGCCTCTAAATGATATTCGAGGCAAAGTTACGATCATTTGAAATTCAAGAAAATGATTTTTTTTAATCTGGTTATTTTTTAGAGATCTACGCGGAAAAACACCACACACAATGATATATGACTTCTAGTTTTACTTTTATCATTGTGTGACTAAACATAAGTAAAATTCTAAGAAGAAAAAACATTCAAATCAAATAAAGGAATTGAGTTTACCACATAGAGTTAAAAAAAATAAGAAAGTTTTCAAAAAGAATTGCCTATAATTGATATTCGAGGAAAAGTTATGATCATTTGAGGTTACACGAAATGTAACTCAAAAGAGGTAGTTGTGAATTTTTAAATTTCAAACGGTCATAAATCGTGCCTCGGATGTCGGATTGAGATGATTATATTTTTCAATCTAATTATTTTTTTGAGCTCTATTCGAAAAAATACGACACACTAAGGTAGGACTTATAGTTTTACTTTTATCGTTGTGTGACTAAATATAAGTAAAATTATAAGAAGAAAAAGAAATCAAATCAAATAAAGGAATTGAGTTTACCATGTAGATCTCGAAAAAATAAGGAAGTTTAAAAACAGATTCTCCCCTAAATGATATTCGAGGCAAAAGTTACGATCATTTGAAGTTTCATGAAATGTAAATAAAAAGAGGTAGTTCTGAATTTTTTAACTTCAAATGGTCATAAATCTTGCCTCGGATGTCGGATATTTGCAATTTTTTTATTTGGTTATTTTTTTGAGATCTATCCAAAAAAACACCACACACTGAGATATTTCTTATAGTTTTACTTTTATCGTTGTGTGACTAAATATAAATAAAATTATAAGAAGAAAAAAAAATCAAATCAAATAAAGGAATTTAGTTTACCACATAGATCTTAAATAAATAAGCAAAATTTAAAAAAAGAATCGCCTCTAAATGATATTTGAGAAAAACGTTACTATCATTTGAAGCACGAAATGTAACTCAAAAGAGGTAGTTCTGAATTTTTGAACTTCAAACAGTCATAAATCGTGCCGAGGATATCGGATTGAGGCAAGTTTTTTCAGTCTGGTTATTGTTTTGAGATCTGTGCGATAAAATACCATACACTGAGATAGGACTTCTAGTTTTACTTTTATCGTTGTGTGACTAAATATAAGTAAAATCATAAGAAGAAGAAAAAGTAAATCAAATAAAGGAATTGAGTTTACCACGTTGATCTCGAAAAAATAAGCAAGTTTAAAAAAAGAATCGCTTTTATATGATATTCGAGGCAAAAGTTACGATCATTTGAAATTTCACAAAATGTAACTCAAAAGAGGTAGTTGTGAATTTTTGAACTTCAAACATTCATAAATCGTGCCTCGGATGTCGGATTTAGGCAAAAAAATTTCAATCTGGTTATTTTTTAAAAATCTACGCGAAAAAAACCACAAACTTAGATATGACTTATAGTTTGCTTTTATCATTGTGTGACAAAATATAAGTAAAATTATAAGAAAAAAATTCAAATCAAATAAAGGAATTTAGTGTACCATGTAGATCTCGAAAAAAAATAAGAAAATTTTAAAAAACAAATCGATTCTAAATGATATTCGAGGCAAAAGTTACGATCATTTGAAGTTTCACAAAATTTAACTCAAAAGAGGTAGTTGTGAATTTTTGAACTTCAAACTTCAAACGGTCATAAATCCTTCCTCGGATGTAGGATTGAGGCGATTTTTTTCAATCTGGTTATTTTTTTGATATCTACGCGAAAAATCTCCACACACCTCATATGACATATAGTTTTACTTTTATCATTGTGTGACTAAATATAATAAAAATTACATGAAGAAAAAACAATCACATAAAATAAACGAATAGAGTTTATCACGTAGAGTTAGAAAAAATAAGCTAGTTTAAAAAAAGAATCGCCTCTTAATGATATTCGAAGCAAAAGTTACGATCATCCGAAGTTTCACGAAATGTAACTCAAAAGAGGTAGTTGTGAATTTTTGAACTTCAAACGATCATAAAACGTGCCTCGAATATCCGATTGAGGGGAGTTTTTAAATCTGGTTATTTTTTCGAGATCTATGCGAAAAAGAACCACTCACAGAGATAGGACTTATATATTACTTTTATCATTGTGTAACTAAATATAAGTAAAATTATAAGAAGAAAAATATCAAATCAAATAAAGGAATTGAGTTTAACACGTAGATCTTGAAAAATAAGCAAGTTGAAAAAAAGAATCGCCTCTAAATGATATTCGAGGCAATGTTACGATCATTTGAAATTCAAGAAAATGATTTTTTTTAATCTGGTTATTTTTTAGAGATCTACGCGAAAAAATACCACACACAATGATATATGACTTCTAGTTTTACTTTTATCATTGTGTGACTAAATATAAGTAAAAATTATAAGAAGAAAAAACAATCAAATCAAATAAAGGAATTGAGTTTACCACATAGAGTTAAAAAAAATAAGCAAGTTTTAAAAAAGAATTTCCTCTAAATGATATTCGAGGAAAAGTTATGATCATTTGAAGTTACATGAAATGTAACTCAAAAGAGGTAGTTGTGAATTTTTGAATTTCAAACGGTCATAAATCGTGCCTCGGATGTCAGATTGAGTTGATTATTTTTTTCAATCTAATTATTTTTTTGAGCTCTATTCGAAAAAACACGACTCACTAAGGTAGGACTTATAGTTTTACTTTTATCGTTGTGTGACTAAATATAAGTAAAATTATAAGAAGAAAAAGAAATCAAATCAAATAAAGAAATTGAGTTTACCAAGTAGATCTCGAAAAAATAAAGAAGTTTAAAACCAGATTCTCCCCTAAATGATATTCGAGGCAAAAGTTACGATCATTTGAAGTTTCACGAAATGTAAATAAAAAAAGGTAGTTCTGAATTTTTTAACTTCAAACGGTCATAAATCTTGCCTCGGATGTCGGATTGAGGCAATTTTTTTATTTGGTTATTTTTTTGAGATCTATCCAAAAAAACACCACACACTGAGATATTTCTTATAGTTTTACTTTTATCGTTGTGTGACTAAATATAAATAAAATTATAAGAAGAAAAAAAATCAAATCAAATAAAGGAATTTAGTTTACCACATAGATCTTAAATAAATAAGCAAAATTTTAAAAAAGAATCGACTCTAAATGATATTTGAGGAAAAAGTTACTATCATTTGAAGCACGAAATATAACTCAAAAGAGGTAGTTCTGAATTTTTGAACTTCAAACAGTCATAAATCGTGCCGAGGATATCGGATTGAAGCAATTTTTTCAATCTGGTTATTTTTTTGAGATCTGCGCGATAAAATACCATACACTGAGATAAGACTTCTAGTTTTACTTTTATCGTTGTGTGACTAAATATAAGTAAAATCATAAGAAGAAGAAAAAGTAAATCAAATAAAGGAATTGAGTTTACCACGTTGATCTCAAAAAAATAAGCAAGTTTAAAAAAAGAATAGCTTTTATATGATATTCGAGGCAAAAGTTACGATCATTTGAAGTTTCACAAAATGTAACTCAAAAGAGGTAATTGTGAATTTTTGAACTTCAAACGTTCATAAATCGTGCCTCGGATGTCGGATTTGGGCGATTTTTTTTCAATCTGGTTATTTTTTAAAAATCTACGCGGAAAAAACCACAAACTTAGATAGGACTTATAGTTTACTTTTATCATTGTGTGACTAAATATAAGTAAAATTATAAGAAAAAAATTCAAATCAAATAAAGGAATTTAGTGTACCATGTAGATCTCGAAAAAAATAAGAAAATTTTAAAAAACAAATCGCTTCTAAATGATATTCGAGGCAAAATTTACGATCATTTGAAGTTTCACAAAATTTAACTCAAAAGAGGTAGTTGTGAATTTTGGAACTTCAAACTTCAAACGGTTATAAATCGTGCCTCGCATGTAGGATTGAGGCGATTGTTTTCAACCTGGTTATTTTTTCGATATCTACGCGAAAAATCTACACACACCTCATATGACATATAGTTTTACTTTTATCATTGTGTGACTAAATATAATAAAAATTACATGAAGAAAACACAATCAGATAAAATAAACGAATACAGTTTATCACGTAGAGTTAGAAAAAATAAGCTAGTTTAAAAAAAGAATCGCCTCTTAATGATATTCGAAGCAAAAGTTACGATCATCCGAAGTTTCACGAAATGTAACTCAAAAGAGGTAGTTGTGAATTTTTGAACTTCAAACGGTCACAAATCGTGCCTCGAATATCCGATTGAGGGGATTTTTTTAATCTGGTTATTTTTTCGAGATCTATGCGAAAAAGAACCACTCACAGAGATAGGACTTATATTTTACTTTTATCATTGTGTAACTAAATATAAGTAAAATTATAAGAAGAAAAATATCAAATCAATTAAAGGAATTGAGTTTAACACGTAGATCTTGAAAAATAAGCAAGTTGAAAAAAAGAATCGCCTCTAAATGATATTCGAGGCAAAGTTACGATCATTTTGAAATTCAACAAAACGATTTTTTTTAATCTTGTTTTTTTTAGAGATCTACGCGAAAAAATACCACACACAATGATATATGACTTCTAGTTTTACTTTTATCATTGTGTGACTAAATATAAGTAAAAATTATAAGAAGAAAAAACAATCAAATCAAATAAAGGAATTGAGTTTACCACGTAGAGTTCAAAAAAATAAGCAAGTTTTAAAAAGAATTTCCTCTAAATGATATTCGAGGAAAAGTTATGATCATTTGAAGTTACATGAAATGTAACTCAAAAGAGGTAGTTGTGAATTTTTGAATTTCAAACGGTCATAAATCGTGCCTCGGATGTCAGATTGAGTTGATTATTTTTTTCAATCTAATTATTTTTTTCAGCTCTATTCGAAAAAACACGACACACTAAGGTAGGACTTATAGTTTTACTTTTATCGTTGTGTGACTAAATATAAGTAAAATTATAAGAAGAAAAAGAAATCAAATCAAATAAAGGAATTGAGTTTAACAAGTAGATCTCGGAAAAATAAAGAAGTTTAAAACCAGATTCTCTCCTAAATGATATTCGAGGCAAAAGTTACGATCATTTTAAGTTTCACGAAATGTAAATAAAAAAAGATAGTTCTGAATTTTTTAACTTCAAACGGTCATAAATCTTGCCTCGGATGTCGGATTGAGGCAATTTTTTTATTTGGTTATTTTTTTGAGATCTATCCAAAAAAACACCACACACTGAGATATTTCTTATAGTTTTACTTTTATCGTTGTGTGACTAAATATAAATAAAATTATAAGAAGAAAAAAAAATCAAATCAAATAAAGGAATTTAGTTTACCACATAGATCTTAAATAAATAAGCAAAATTTAAAAAAAGAATTGCCTCTAAATGATATTTGAGGAAAAAGTTACTATCATTTGAAGCACGAAATGTAACTCAAAAGAGGTAGTTCTGAATTTTTGAACTTCAAACAGTCATAAATCGTGCCGAGGAAATCGGATTGAAGCAATTTTTTTCAGTCTGGTTATTTTTTTGAGATCTGCGCGATAAAATACCATACACTGAGATAGGACTTCTAGTTTTACTTTTATCGTTGTGTGACTAAATATAAGTAAAATCATAAGAAGAAGAAAAAGTAAATCAAATAAAGGAATTGAGTTTACCACGTTGATCTCGAAAAAATAAGCAAGTTTAAAAAAAGAATCGCTTTTATATGATATTCGAGGCAAAAGTTACGATCATTTGAAGTTTCACAAAATGTAACTCAAAAGAGGTAATTGTGAATTTTTGAACTTCAAACGTTCATAAATCGTGCCTCGGATGTCGAATTTGGGCAATTTTGTTTCAATCTGGTTATTTTTTAAAAATCTACGCGGAAAAAACCACAAACTTAGATAGGACTTATAGTTTACTTTTATCATTGTGTGACTAAATATAAGTAAAATTATAAGAAAAAAATTCAAATCAAATAAAGGAATTTAGTGTACCATGTAGATCTCAAAAAAAATAAGAAAATTATAAAAAACAAATCGCTTCTAAATGATATTCGAGGCAAAAGTTACGATCATTTGATGTTTCACAAAATTTAACTCAAAAGAGGTAGTTGTGAATTTTGGAACTTCAAACTTCAAACGGTCATAAATCGTGCCTCGGATGTAGGATTGAGGCGATTTTTTTCAACCTGGTTATTTTTTTGATATCTACGCGAAAAATCTCCACACACCTCATATGACATATAGTTTTACTTTTATCATTGTGTGACTAAATATAATAAAAATTACATGAAGAAAACACAATCAGATAAAATAAACGAATAGAGTTTATCACGTAGAGTTAGAAAAAATAAGCTAGTTTAAAAAAAGAATCGCCTCTTAATGATATTCGAAGCAAAAGTTACGATCATCCGAAGTTTCACGAAATGTAACTCAAAAGAGGTAGTTGTGAATTTTTGAACTTCAAAAGGTCACAAATCGTGCCTCGAATATCCGATTGATGGGATTTTTTTAATCTGGTTATTTTTTCGAGATCTATGCGAAAAAGAACCACTCACAGAGATAGGACTTATATTTTACTTTTATCATTGTGTAACTAAATATAAGTAAAATTATAAGAAGAAAAATATCAAATCAAATAAAGGAATTGAGTTTAACACGTAGATCTTGAAAAATAAGCAAGTTGAAAAAAAGAATCGTCTCTAAATGATATTCGAGGCAAAGTTACGATCATTTCAAATTCAACAAAATGATTTTTTTTAATCTTGTTTTTTTTAGAGATCTACGCGGAAAAATACCACACACAATGATATATGACTTCTAGTTTTACTTTTATCATTGTGTGACTAAATATAAGTAAAAATTATTAGAAGAAAAAACAATCAAATCAAATAAAGGAATTGAGTTTACCACGTAGAGTTAAAAAAAATAAGCAAGTTTTAAAAAAGAATTTCCTCTAAATGATATTCGAGGAAAAGTTCTGATCATTTGAAGTTACACGAAGTGTAACTCAAAAGTGGTAGTTGTGAATTTTTAAATTTCAAACGGTCATAAATCGTGCCTCGAATGTCGGATTGAGATGATTATTTTTTTCAATCTAATTATTTTTTTGAGCTCTATTCGAAAAAACACGACTCACTAAGGTAGGACTTATAGTTTTACTTTTATCGTTGTGTGACTAAATATAAGTAAAATTATAAGAAGAAAAAGAAATCAAATCAAATAAAGGAATTGAGTTTACCATGTAGATCTCGAAAAAATAAGGAAGTTTAAAAACAGATTCTCCCCATTCGAGGCAAAAGTTACGATCATTTTAAGTTTCACGAAATGTAAATAATAAGAGGTAGTTCTGAATTTTTTAACTTCAAACGGTCATAAATCTTGTCTCGGATGTCGGATTGAGGTAATTTTTTTATTTGGTTATTTTTTTGAGATCTATCCCAAAAAATACCATACACTGAGATATGACTTATAGTTTTACTTTTATCGTTCTGTGACTAAATATAAATAAATTATAAGAAGAAAAAAAAAATCAAATCAAATAAAGAAATTTAGTTTACCACTTAGATCTTAAATAAATAAGCAAAATTTAAAAAAAGAATCGCCTCTAAATGATATTTGAGGAAACAGTTACTATCATTTGAAGCACGAAATGTTACTCGAAAAAGGTAGTTCTGAATTTTTGAACTTCAAACAGTCATAAATCGTGTCGAGGATATCGGATTGAGGCAATTTTTTTCAGTCTGGTTATTGTTTTGAGATCTGCGCGGTAAAATACCATACACTGAGATAGGACTTTTAGTTTTACTTTTATCGTTGTGTGACTAAATATAAGTAAAATCATAAGAAGAAGAAAAAGTAAATCAAATAAAGGAATTGAGTTTACCACGTTGATCTCGAAAAAATAAGCAAGTTTAAAAAAAGAATCGCTTTTATATGATATTCGAGGCAAAAGTTACGATCATTTGAAGTTTCACAAAATGTAACTCAAAAGAGGTAGTTGTGAATTTTTGAACTTCAAACGTTCATAAATCGTGCCTCGGATGTCGGATTTAGGCAATTTTTTCTCAATCTGGTTATTTTTTAAAAATCTACGCGAAAAAAACCACAAACTTAGATAGGACTTATAGTTTACTTTTATCATTGTGTGACTAAATATAAGTAAAATTATAAGAAAAAAATTCAAATCAAATAAAGGAATTTAGTGTACCATGTAGATCTCGAAAAAATAAAAAAAATAAAAAAACAAATCGCTTCTAAATGATATTCGAGGCAAAAGTTACGATCATTTGAAGTTTCACAAAATTTAACTCAAAAGAGGTAGTTGTGAATTTTGGAACTTCTAACTTCAAACGGTCATAAATCATGCCTCGGATGTAGGATTGAGGCGATTTTTTTCAACCTGGTTATTTTTTCGATATCTACGCGAAAAATTCCACACACCTCATATGACATATAGTTTTACTTTTATCATTGTGTGACTAAATATAATAAAAATTACATGAAGAAAAAACAATCAAATAAAATAAACGAATAGAGTTTATCACGTAGAGTTAGAAAAAATAAGCAAGTTTACAAAAAGAATCGTCTCTTAATGATATTCGAAGCAAAAGTTACGATCATCCGAAGTTTCACGAAATGTAACTCAAAAGAGGTAGTTGTGAATTTTGGAACTTCAAACGGTCACAAATCGTGCCTCGAATATCCGATTGATGGGATTTATTTAATCTGGTTATTTTTTCGAGATCTATGCGGAAAAATACCACCCAGAGAGATAGGACTTATATTTTACTTTTATCATTGTGTAACTAAATATAAGTAAAAATATAAATCAAATTAAATATAGAATTGAGTTTACTACGTAGATCTCAAAAAAATAAGCAAGTTTTTAAAAAAGAATCGCCTCTAAATGATATTCAAGGCAAAAGTTACAATCATTTGAAGTTTCACGAAATTTAACTCAAAAGAGGTAGTTGTGAATTTTTGAACTTCAAATGGTCACAAATCGTGCCTCGAATGTTCGATTGTGGTGTTTATTTTCAGTCTAGTTATTTTTTTGAGATCTACACGAAAAAGCACTACACACTGAGATAGGACTTATAATTTTACTTTTATCATCGTGTGACTAAATATAATAAAAATTACATGAAAAAAAACAATCAAATCAAATAAAGGAATAGAGTTTATCATGTAGAGTTAGAAGAAATAAGCAAGTTTAAAAAAAGAATCGCCTCTAAATGATATTCGAAGCAAAATTTACGATCATTTGAAGTTTCACGAAATGTAACTCAAAAGTGATAGTTGTGAATTTTTGAACTTCAAACGGTCACAAATCGTGCCTCGAATATCCGATTGAGGCGGGGGTTTTTTCAATCTGGTTATTTTTTCGAGATCTACGCGAAAAAGCACTACTTATTGAGATAGGACTTATAATTTTATTTTTATCATTGTGTAAGTAAAATAAAAAATCAAATCAAATATAGAATTGAGTTAACCACGTAGATCTAAAAAAAATAAGCAAGTTTTTAATGAAGAATCACCACTAAATGATATTCGAGGCAAAAGTTACGATCATTTGAAGTTTCACGAAATATAACTCAAAAGAGGTAGTTGTGAATTTTGAACTTCAAATGGTCACAAATCATGCCTGAGATGTCCGATTGTGGCGATTTTTTTTCAATCTGGTTATTTTTTCGAGATCTACGCGAAAAAGCACTGGACACTGAGATAGGATTTATAATTGTACTTTTATCATTGTGTGACTAAATATAAGTAAAATTATAAGAAGAAAAAACATTAAATCAAATAAAGGAATTGAGTTTACCACGTAGATCTCGAAAAAATAAGCAAGCTTTTAAAAAGAATCTCCTCTAAATGATATTCGAGGCAAAAGTTATGATCATTTGAAGTTTGACAAAATGAAACTCAAAAGAGGTAAGTTATGAAATTTTGAACTTTCAAACGGTCATAAATCATGCCTTGGACAAAAAAAATTTCAATCTGGTTATTTTTTAGAGATCTACCCGAAAAAACACCACACACTGAGATAAGACTTATAATTTTACTTTTATCATTGTGTGACTAAATACAAGTAATATTATAAGTATAAAAATAATCAAATCAATTAAAGAAATTGAGTTTAGCATGTAGAACTCGAAAAAATAAGCAAGTTTAAAAAAAGAATCACCTCTAAATGATATCGGAGGCAAAACTTACGATCATTTGAAGTTTCACGAAATGTAACTCAAAAGAGGTAGTTGCAAATTTTTGAACATCAAACGGTCATAAAATGTTCCTCGGATATCGGATTGAGATGATTTTTTTCATTCTGGTTATTTTTTCAAGATCTACAAAAAAATAATATCACACTCTGAGATAGGACTTATAGTTTCACTTTTATAGTTGTGTGACTAAATATAAGTAAAATCATAAGAAGAAAATAATAGTCAAATCAAATAAATAAATTGAGTTTACCACGTTGATCTCGAAAAAATATGCAAGTTTTAAAAAAGAATCGCTTTTAAATGATATTTGAGGCAAAAGTTACGATCATTTGAATTTTCACAAAATGTATGTCAAAAGAGGTAGTTGTGAATTTTTTAACTTCAGACGGTCATATATCGTGTCTCGGATGTCGGATTGAGGCTATTTTTTTCAATCTGGTTATTTTTTGAAGATCTACGCGAAAAAACACCACAAACTTAGGTAGGACTTATAGTTTTACTTTTATCATTGTGTGAATAAATTATAAGTAAAATTATAAGAAGAAGAAAAATCAAATCAAATAAAGGAATTGAGTTTACCATGTAGATCTCGAAAAAATAAGCAAGTTTAAAAAAAGAATGCTTCTATATGATATTCGAGGCAAAAGTTACGATCATTTGAGGTTTCACAAAATGTAACTCAAAAGAGCTAGTTGTGAATTTTTGAACTTCAAACGTTCATAAATCGTGCTTCGGATGTCGGATTTAGGCGATTTTCTTTTTCAATCTTGTTATTTATTAAAAATCTACGCGAAAAAATACCACAAACTTAGATAGGACTTATAGTTTACTTTTATTATTGTGTGACTAAATATAAGTAAAATTATAAGAAAAAATAATCAAATCAAATAAAGGAATTCAGTGTACCATGTAGATCTCGAAAAAAACAAGAAAATTCTAAAAAACAAATCACTTGTAAATGATATTCGAGGCAAAAGTTATGATCATTTGAACTTTCACAAAATTTAACTCAAAAGAGGTAGTGGTGAATTTTGGAACTTCAAACTTCAAACGGTCATAAATCATGCCTCGGATGTAGGATTGAGGCGATTTTTTTCAACCTGGTTATTTTTTTGATATCTACGCGAAAAATCTCCACACACCTCATATGACATATAGTTTTACTTTTATCATTGTGTGACTAAATATAATAAAAATTACATGAAGAAAAAACAATCAAATCAAATAAAGGAATAGAGTTTATCACGTAGGTTAGAAAAAATAAGCAAGTTTAAAAAAAGAATCGCCTCTAAATAATATTCGAAGCAAAAGTTACGATCGTTTGAAGTTTCACAAAATGTAACTCAAATGTGGTAGTTGTGAATTTTTGAACTTCAATCGGTCACAAATCGTGCCTCCAAAATCCGATTGAGGCGATTATTTTATCAATTTAGTTATTTTTTTGAGAAAGCACTACTCATTGAGATATGACTTATAATTTAGTTTTATCATTGTGTAACTAAATACAAGTAAAATTATAAATCAAATCAAATATAGAATTGAGTTAACCACGTAGATCTAAAAAAAATAAGCAAGTTTTAATGAAGAATCACCACTAAATGATATTCGAGGAAAAAATTACGATCATTTGAAGTTTCATGAAATGTAACTCAAAAGAGGTAGTTGTGAATTTTTGAACTTCAAATGGTCACAAATCGTGCCTCAGATGTCCGATTGTGGTGATTTTTTTTTAATCTGGTTATTTTTTCGAGATCTATGCGAAAAAGCACTGGACACTGAGATAGGACTTATAATTTTACTTTTATCATTGTGTGATTAAATATAAGTAAAATTATAAGAAGAAAAAAACATCAAATCAAATAAAGGAATTGAGACTACCACGTAGATCTCGAAAAAATAAGCAAGTTTTCAAACAGAATCTCCTCTAAATGATATTTGAGGCAAAAGTTATGATCATTTGAAGTTTGACGAAATGAAACTCAAAAGAGGTAGTTATGAAATTTTAAACTTTCAAACGGTCATAAATCATGCCTTGGATGTCAGATTGAGGCAATTTTTTTTTCAATCTGGTTATTTTTTCGAGATCTACCCAAAAAAATACCACACACTGAGATAGGACTTATAATTTTACTTTTATCATTGTGTGACTAAATATAAGTAATATTATAAGTAGAAAAAAAATCAAATCAAATAAAGGAATTGAATATAGCATGTAGATCTCGAAAAAATAAGCAAGCTTAAAAATAGAATCACCTCTAAATGATATCGGAGGCAAAACTTACGATCATTTTAAGTTTCACAAAATGTAACTCAAAAGGGGTAATTGCAAATTTTTGAACATCAAACGGTCAAAAATTGTTCCTCGGATGTCGTATTGTGATGATTTTTTTCAATCTGGTTATTTTTTCAAGATCTACAAAAAAAATATCACATACTGAGATAGGACTTATAGTTTCAATTTTATAGTTGTGTGAGTAAATATAAATAAAATCATAAGAATAAAATAATAGTCAAATCAAATAAATAAATTGAGTTTACCACGTTGATCTCGAAAAAATAAGCAAGTTTAAAAAAAGAATCGCTTTTAAATGATATTTGAAGCAAAAGTTACGATCATTTGAATTTTCACAAAAATGTATCTCAAAAGAGGTAGTTGTGAATTTTTTAACTTTAGACGGTCATAAATCGTGTCTCGGGTGTCGGAATGAGGCAATTTTTTTTCAATCTGGTTATTTTTTGAAGATCTACGCGAAAAAACCCCACAAACTTAGGTAGGACTTATAGTTTTACTTTTATCATTGTGTGAATAAATTATAAGTAAAATTATAAGAAGAAGAAAAATCAAATCAAATAAAGGAATTGAGTTTACCATGTAGATCTCGAAAAAATAAGCAAGTTTAAAAAAAAATGCTTCTATATGATATTCGAGGCAAAAGTTACGATCATTTGAAGTTTCACAAAATGTAACTCAAAAGAGCTAGTTGTGAATTTTTGAACTTCAAACGTTCATATATCGTGCATCGGATGTCGGATTTGGGCGATTTTTTTTTTCAATCTTGTTATTTTTAGAAATCTACGCGAAAAACTACCACAAACATAGATAGGATTTATAGTTTACTTTTATCATTGTGTGACTAAATATAAGTAAGATCATAAGAAAAATTAATCAAATCAAATAAAGGAATTCACTGTACCATGTAGATCTCGAAAAAAAACAAGAAAATTTTAAAAAAAAAATCACTTGTAAATGATATTCGAGGCAAAAGTTATGATCATTTGAACTTTCACAAAATTTAACTCAAAAGAGGTAGTGGAGAATTTTGGAACTTCAAACTTCAAACGGTCATAAATCATGCCTCGGATGTAGGATTGAGGCGATTTTTTTCAACCTGGTTATTTTTTCGATATCTACGCGAAAAATCTCCACACACCTCATATGACATATAGTTTTACTTTTATCATTGTGTGACTAAATATAATAAAAATTACATGAAGAAAAAACAGTCAAATCAAATAAAGGAATAGAGTTTATCACGTAGGTTAGAAAAATAAGCAAGTTTAAAAAAAGAATCGCCTCTAAATGATATTCGAAGCAAAAGTTACGATCGTTTGAAGTTTCACGAAATGTAACTCAAATGTGGTAGTTGTGAATTTTTGAACTTCAAACGGTCACAAATCGTGCCTCGAATATCCGATTGAGGCGATTTTTAATCAATTTAGTTATTTTTTCAAGATCTACGCGAAAAAGCACTACTCATTGAGATATGACTTATAATTTTACTTTTATTATTGTGTAACTAAATACAAGTAAAATTATAAATCAAATCAAATATAGAATTGAGTTAACCACGTAGATCTAAAAAAAAATAAGCAAGTTTTTAATGAAGAATCGCCACTAAATGATATTCGAGGAAAAAGTTACGATCATTTGAAGTTTCATTAAAATGTAAATCAAAAGAGGTAGTTGTGAATTTTTGAACTTCAAATGGTCACAAATCGTGCCTCAGATGTCCGATTGTGGTGATTTTTTTTCAATCTGGTTATTTTTTCGAGATGTACGCGAAAAAGCACTGGACACTGAGATAGGACTTATAAATTTACTTTTATCATTGTGTGATTAAATATAAGTAAAATTATAAGAAGAAAAAAACATCAAATCAAATAAAAGAATTGAGACTACCACGTAGATCTCGAAAAATAAGCAAGTTTTTAAAAGAATCTCCTCTAAATGATATTTGAGGCAAAAGTTATGATCATTTGAAGTTTGACGAAATGAAACTCAAAAGAGGTAGTTATGAAATTTTGAACTTTCAAACGGTCATAAATCATGTCTTGGATGTCAGATTGAGGCAAATTTTTTTTTCAATCTGGTTATTTTTTCGAGATCTACCCACAAAAAACCACACACTGAGATAGGACTTATAATTTTACTTTTATCATTGTGTGACTAAATATATATAATATTATAAGTAGGAAAAAAATCAAATCAAATAAAGGAATTGAATTTAGTATGTAGATCTCGAAAAAATAAGCAAGTTTAAAAAAAGAATCACCTCTAAATGATATCGGAGGCAAAACTTTCGATAATTTGAAGTTTCACGAAATGTAACTCAAAAGAGGTAGTTGGAAAATTTTCAACATCAAACGGTCATAAATTGTTCCTCGAATGTCGGATTGTGATGATTTTTTTCAATCTGGTTATTTTTTCGAGATCTACAAAAAAAATCACATACTGCGATAAGACTTATAGTTTTACTTTTATTGTTGTGTGACTAAATATAAGTAAAATTGTAAGAAGAGAATAATAGTCAAATCAAATATAGAAATTGAGTTTACCACGTCGATCTCGAAAAAATAAGCAAGTTTAAAAAATGAATCGCTCTTAAAGGATATTTGAGGATAAAGTGACGATCATTTGAATTTTCACAAAATGTATCTCAAAAGAGGTAGTTATGAATTTTTTATCTTCAGACGGTCATAAATCGTGCCTCAGATGTTGGATTGAGGCAAATTTTTTTCAATCTGGTTATTTTTTGAAGATCTACGCAAAAAAATACCACAAACTTAGATAGGACTTATAGTTTTACTTTTATCATTGTGTGAATAAATTATAAGTAAAATTATAAGAAGAAGAAAAATCAAATCAAATAAAGAAATTGAGTTTACCATGTAGATCTCGAAAAAATAAGCAAGTTTAAAAAAAAATCGCTTCTATATGATATTCGAGGCAAAAGTTACGATCATTTGAATTTTCACAAAATGTAACTCAAAAGAGGTTGTCAATTTTTGAAGTTGAAACGTTCATAAATCGTTCATTGGGTGTCGGATTTAGGCGATTTTTTTCAATCTGATTATTTTTTAAAAATCTACGCGAAAAAACACCACGAATTTAGACAGGACTTATAGATTACTTTTATCATTGTGTGACTACATATAAGTAAAATTATAAGAAGAAAAATCAAATCAAATAAAGGAATTCAGTGTACCATGTAGATCTCGAAAAAAATAAGAAAAATTTGAAAAACAAATCGCTTCTAAATGATATTCGAGGCAAAAGTTACGATCATTTGAAGTTTCACAAAATTTAACTCAAAAGAGGTAGTTGTGAGTTTTGGAACTTCAAACTTCAAACGGTCATAAATCGTGTCTCGGATGTAGGATTGAGGAAATTTTTTTCAACCTGATTATTTTTTTGATATCTATGTGAAATATCTCCACACACCTCATATGACTTATAGTTTTACTTTTATCATTGTGTGACTAAATATAATAAAAATTACATGAAGAAAAAACAATCAAATCAAATAAAGGAATAGAGTTTATCACGTAGAGTTAGAAAAAATAAGCAAGTTTAAAAAAAGAATCGCCTCTAAATGATATTCGAAGCAAAAGTTACGATCATTTGAAGTTTCACGAAATGTAACTCAAAAGTGGTAGTTGTGAATTTTTGAACTTCAAATGGTCACAAATCGTAACTCGAATATCCGATTGAGGCAAAAAAATTTCAATCTGGTTATTTTTTCGAGATCTACGTGAAAAAGCACTACTCACTGAGATGCAACTTATAATTTTACTTTTATCATTGTGAAACTAAATATAAGTAAAATTATGAATCAAATCAAATATAAAATTGAGTTAACCACGTAGATCTAAAAAAATTAAGCAAGTTTTGAATGAAGAATCACCACTAAATGATATTCGAGGTAAAAGTTACGATCATTTGAAGTTTCACGAAATGTAACTCAAAAGAGGTAGTTGTGAATTTTTGAACTTCAAATGATCACAAATCGTGCCTCGGATGTCCGATTGTGGCAATTTTTTTTTAATCTGGTTATTTTTTCGAGATCTACGCGAAAAAGCACTGCACACTGAGATAGGACTTATAATTGTACTTTTATCATTGTGTGACTAAATATAAGTAAAATTATAAGAAGAAAAAAACATCAAATCAAATAAAGGAATTGAGTTTACCACGTAGATCTCGAAAAAATAAGCAAGTTTTTAAAAAGAATCTCCTCTAAATGATATTAGATGCAAAAGTTATGATCATTTGAATTTGACGAAATGAAACTCAAAAGAGGTAGTTATGAAATTTTGAACTTTCAAACGGTTATAAATCATGCCTTGGATGTCAGATTGAGGCAATTGTTTTTTCAATCAGGTTATTTTTTGAAATCTACCCGAAAAAACACCACTCACTGAGATAGGACTTATAATTTTACTTTTATCATTGTGTGACTAAATATAAGTAATATTATAAGTAGAAAAAAAATCAAATCAAATAAAGGAATTGAGTTAAGCATGTAGATCTCAAAAAAATAAGCAAGTTTAAAAAAAGAATCGCCTCTAAATAATATCGGAGCCAAAAGTTACGATCATTTGAAGTTTCAGTAAATGTATCTCAAAAGAGGTAGTTGTGAATTTTTTAACTTCAAATGGTCATAAATTGTTCCTCGGATGTCGGATTGAGATGATTTTTTTCAATCTGGTTATTTTTTCGAGCTTTATGCGGAAAAAAATGACACTATGAGGTAGGACTTATAGTTTTACTTTTATCGTTGTGTGACTAAATACAAGTAAAATTATAAGAAGAAAAAAAGCCAAATCAAATAATGGAATTGAGTATACCACGTAGATCTCAAATTAATAAGCATGTTTAAAAAAATAATCTTCTCTAAATGATATTTGAGGCAAAAGTTACGATCATTTGAAGTGTCATAGAAATGTAACCAAAAGAGGTAGTTGTGAATAAAGTAACTTCAAACGGTCATAAATCGTTCCTCGGATGTCGGATTGAGGCTTTTTTTTTCAATCTCGATATTTTTTCAGATCTAAGTGAAAAAACACCACAAACTTGATAGGACTTATAGTTTTACTTTTATCATTGTGTGACTAAATATAAGTAAATTATAAGAAGAAGAAAAATCAAACCAAATAAAGGAATTGAGTTTACCATGTAGATCTCAAAAAAATAAGCAAATTTAAAAAAGAATTGCTTCTAAATGATATTCGAGGCAAAAGTTACGATCACTTGAAGTTTCACGAAATGTAACTCGAAAGAGGTAGTTGTGAATTTTGAACTTCAAACGGTCATTGTTAAAACCCGAAAGTACCCCCTAGCATTTAGGGCAACCCTTAGGTCGAAACAAGGCGTACTTGACCTTTCGGAGATACTAGTCATTTGCTATCATTCATTACATAAGAAATGAAAAGTAGTGCATAATTAAAACTTTTCACGACAATTATAATAAAAAGGAAATATCTTTTATAAATATTAAAGAATAGTCTCGTCGTCACAAGCCAACTTAAAGACACAACTTAGACATGTTAAGGACACACCCCTTTACATTGAATGAAAATACATAATGAATCTTAATAGTAGAAACTAAGAAATAGAACTATGCCCTCGAATATATGAGGACATACTTAGTCTTAAGAGAATCAATTCCCAAGCTTGCCTTCTACTCTTAAACTTGCCTCCAACCTATACTTATTATGTATAGAAAAGTATGGGGTCAGTACAAACAATGTACTAAGTATGACATACAAAAACATGCAAAAAGGGACGTTTTAGTAGAAATAAGCTTTCATGCCAATTAAGTAAAACCTTCATATTGAAGTAAAATAGCATATAGATCATCATTTAGCACATAAGAAAGGACTTCCATGATTTTAGCATAAAAGACCACTTTATAGTAAGTTCTAAAAACATTACAGTGAACCTCTTTAAAATAATATAGTGAACTCAAGTGACATTACAGTGAACACATTTATACCAAACACATTGAACGCATTTCCTTTGAGGTTTTCCTAACAAAGTTATCCTAAGACTCGATAAGGTAAGACATGAAGGAACCGCCCATACACCCCCTTCAATACACACCTAAGCGATCCTTAAGACTATCAACCATAGGCTTACCTCGCACGGGAAACAAGTCCACACTCTAAACTAGACATTAGAAGAACATTCATGCATTAAGGACTTCATATAAGTGTCCTTCTCCAATGGGACTTGTAAGTTACACTAAGTGCAATGTGAGAGTAGCATCCCATACTACTACTCCCACTTAGTGCTCCTTGAGGAATCCCTTGGATCAAGCACACTACATTCATCCTTCATAACTTCATTATATAAAATTTAACTTTAACTTGCTTCCTTAACATTATACCTTAAGTCATCTAATTTCATTTACAACACATAATAACTCATTCATACACTTCATATAAAACACACCAAGACTCCCCTTTCAGAATGTCTACTTTGTGCAATGGATAAATAGCGTCCCATACCACCACCTACCCTAAGTAGTACATTCTTTTAGGAGGCTTAGTCATTCATTCTTTTGTGGGGGATAGCTTTAACCGACATATACCATGAGATCTAGACATGGAATCTCGATATTACCCCTATTGGATGAGGGATCCCCACTTGCCTAGGGTAGGGTCATTCTTTTAGCTTTCACATGGCTTGTCCAATAGCTACACCTATGCGGGTGCATCGTTAAGAGATAAGGAGATTGTTTCTATGTAACTCACTCTCTACTCACGAGGAGTACTCATCTCAAGAGTTACATTGGGTACAACATCTCTACTCACAATGTGCACCCACCCCTTCTTCAAATCCTATCGGTGCTAAGCATAATCCCCCACGGAGTCTTAAGCATTCATTACTATAGGTTAAGGGATAACTAATTAGCACCACATCTCAACTCATGAAGGGTACTTATCCCTAGAGGTTACACTGGAACACCACATCTCAACTCACGAAGGGTATCCAACCTCCAACCTATCTTAGAAAGCTCTTGGGAATAGTAAGGTTGCTACTAAACACTTCATCTCAACTCATGAAGAGTGTTCACCCCAAAACTCCCCTTTTCATTCACATTTTTTAGCTTCATTCATTCATTCATTCAAAGTGTGAGTGTGTTTACATGTGAGCACACCTTTCACATAATCACCATTTTCATAACATTGACTTCTAATCATGCTTACATCTTCATTACACGTTAATATGCTTCACATATACAAATACCTCATTTAGACATAGTCTCTACAATCATACATTTCAAGCTTCATAAAGCACATCAACAAAACATCATCTTTATCATCTTACTTCACATAATATGCCTTCTCGGCCTCATTCACAATACATAAGTAAATTCATATTCATGTACTTCAAGTAAACACCGCCACCAAAGGTGGACCATACCACTCAAGAACATTTCATAATAAGAGCTAAACAAGGTAACCAACTTACCATTAATCCAAGCTTTCACCACCTATAATCAATTCCTCAATAATACATCATAAATAGCCCTTAGGGCAGTAGCTAAGTCACAATATAACCATGACGAAACTATAACTCTAACATTATCAAAATCATGTTCATTATACCCATTTCATAAGTCAAAAGTTTATAAAAAGCAATAACATGGTTTCATTGAAGTTTTAGAATTACAATCACCAACTAACATTAGAAATAACATATTTGGATCCTTTAAAACATTTTCATGCAAGACCCATACTTAGAGTCAAAGATAGAAGAAGTTAGGACTTGAAAACCCTTTTTGAAATTCCTTAGAAATGGCTCCTTGAATGGAAGAGAGTTCAACGATGACTACCATACCTCAATGAGAGGAAACCCATGAATATTTTTATGAAGAAACATCCACCACCAACCCCTTCTAGCCCTTCCTTGAGCTCAAGCTTCTATTGGGTTTTGAGAGTCTTTCTTGAGGGAGGGTTTTGGGGTTTTGAAAGTGAAGTCTAAAATTAGGTCTTAGTGTTTGAACCCTCTTAATATACCTAAAAGACCCTAAAGAAATCATCCTAGGTTCATAAAAGACTTGCAGTGAATTTACCAAGCTTGCTGTTGCGAATACCATTTATATATTAGCACATAGGAGGATAATTATACAAGTGTAGAATAGTGAACATATAATGAAGTAGTTCTATACACTAAGGAGAGGGGGAAATAATGTTAGCTATATGGAGATAGTACGCTGCCACTAAGTTTCCTTTATTAGGAATAGAACTTAGGAGATTCACTTCATTGATATTAATCGCAAGTATCAGATTTCATGCCAAGGAATATGGAATCGAATATCCTTACATACCTTATCCTCTTACCAATATAACAATCACGATTCAACCCCCTTTTCGGTTTTAATCAACAGTTTTATGGTAACTTTTACAGATATTGAGCCCATACAACCATTAAAATAATGTGTATCACCACACCCTCATTCTCTATCAAATATATACGTTACATATCCTTTCCAAAGATTAACCAAGTTGCACCAACAAGAAAACACATAAAACAGCCCCAAATATTCTTTATCATACAATCAATTATTGAACTCACCCCTTGAGTTCTTCATGACAGCACACCCATAATTCCTCACTCAAACTCATACATAAGGAGGAAAAAACTGGAGCAGTCACCTTACCTCAATTTCTACAACTTCTCCTTATATTTGAAATTATTCAGCTTCCCTTCACACTTAAACCAAAGAAAAAGAAAAAGGTATCTTAATAACTAAGCAAGTGAGAAGTAGCTTCTGGAAATATTCTGCCTTTATACTTATATTTATGCATGAATAACATGTTCTCCTAATCATCCGTGGGATAATTAAGCTAAATCCAAAAGTTTTTTTACTTACCTTGGTTTGCAGATATGAGAGTTTCTTTAAGAACCATAGAAGAACTTTAAGGGTGTTGTTCTAATCTTTAAGAAAGAAAAGAGAGAGAGAGAGCTGGAGTTAATCCTCAATATTATGGGTTACAATGGGTGAAAGGATCAGCTCATATTGAATTTATATGGAGCTTTATTGACCCCAAAAAATATCTTCTAGAACCTTCATTTTTTGGTCCACTTTTAGCCACTAATTGGTCAAGTAGGTGATGCACCTGCTTATGTCAAGCAGCTCAAAAGTTCAAACTAGGTGATGCACCTACTTGGTTTCACTTGGGCTTTAACTATATTGGGCCTTGACAGATTTAGCTGCTGGGCTTTCTTTTGATTTTACGTTGATCTCGATAAAATAAGAAAGTTTATAAAAATAATCGCCTCTAAATGATATACGAGCCAAAAGATACGATCATTTGAAGTTTCACGAAATGTAACTCAAAAGAGGTAGTTGTAAATTTTTGAACTTCAAACTTCAAACGGTCATAAATCGTGCCTCTTATGTAGGATTGAGGCGATTTTTTCCAATCTGGTTATTTTTTCGAGATCTACGCGGAAAAGCTCCACACACCTCATATGAATTATAGTTTTACTTTTATCGTTGTGTGACTTAATATAAGTAAAATTATAAGAAGAAAAAACAATCAAATCAAATAAAGGAATTGATTTTACCACGTAGATGTCAAAAAAATAAGCAAGTTTAAAAAAAGAATCGCCTCTAAATGATATACGTGACAAAAGTTACGATCATTCAAAGTTTCACGAAATGTAACTCATAAGAGGTAGTTCTGATTTTTGAACTTCAAACAGTCATAAATCATGCCTAGGATGTCGGATTGAGAAAATTTTTTTCAATCTGGTTATTTTTTCGAGATCTGCGAGATAAAATACCACACACTGAGATAGGACTTATAGTTATAATTTTATCGTTCTATGACTAAATATAAGTAAAATTAAAAGAAGAAAAATGTCAAATCAAACAAAGAAATTGAGGTTAACACGTAGATTTTAAAAAAATAAGCAAGTTTAAAAAAAGAATCGCCTCTAAATGATATTCGAGGCAAAGTTATGATCATTTGAAATTCAGGAAATGTACCTCAAAAGAGTTATTTGTGAGATTTTGAACTTCAAACGGTCATAAATCGTGCCTCAGATGTCGGATTAAGATGATTGTTTTTTCAATGTTGTTATTTTTTTGAGATCTACGCGAAAAAACACCACACGCACTAATATATGACTTCTAGTTTTACTTTTATCATGGTGTGACTAAATATAAGTAAAATTATAAGAAGAAAAAACAATCAAATCAAATAAAGGAATTGAGTTTACCACGTAGAGTTTAAAAAAATAAGCAAGTTTAAAAAAAGAATTGCCTCTAAATGATATTCGAGGAAAAGTTACGATCATTTGAAGTTACACGAAATGTAACTCAAAGGAGGTAGTTGTGAATTTTGAACTTCAAATGGTCATAAATCGTGCCTCGGAAATCCGATTGAGGCAAATTTTTTTCAATCTTGTTATTTTTTTGAGATCTACCCGAAAAAGCACCACTCACTGAGATAGGACGTATAATTTTACTTTTATCGTTGTGTGACTAAATATAAGTAAAATTATAAGAAGAAAAAAATAAAATTAAATAAAGGAATTGAGTTTACCATGTAGATCTCAAAAAATAAATAAGTTTAATAACAGATTCTCCCTAAATGATATTCGAGGCAAAAGTTACGATCATTGAAGTTTCACGAAATGTAAATAAAAAGAGGTAGTTCTTAATCTTTTAACTTTAAACTGTCATAAATCGTGCCTCGGATGTCGGATTGAGGCAATTTTTTTATTTGGTTATTTTTTTGAGATCTACTCGAAAAAACACCACACACTGAGAAAGGACTCATAGTTTTACTTTTATCGTTGTGTGACTAAATATAAGTAAAATTATAAGAAGAAAAAACAATCAAATCAAATAAAGGAAATTAGTTTACCATGTAGATCTTAAAGAAATAAGCAAATTCAAAAAAAAAAGAATCGCCTTTAAATGATATTCGAGGCAAAAGTTACGATCATTTGATGTTTTACGAAATGTAACTAAAAGAGGTAGTTATGAATTTTTGAACTTCAAACGACTAAATCGTACCTAGGATGTCGAATTGAGGCAATTGTTTTTCACTATGGTTATTTTTTAGAGATCTGCGTGATAAAATACCATACACTGAGATAGGACTTATAGTTTTACTTTTATCGTTGTGTGACTAAACCTAAGTAAAATCATAAGAAGAAGAAAAATTAAATCAAATAAAGGAATTGAGTTTACCACATTGATCTCGAAAAAATAAGCAAGTTTAAAAATGAATCGCCATCATATGATATTCGTGACAAAAGTTACGGTCATTTGAAGTTTCCCGAAATGTAAATCAAAAGGGGTAGATGTCAATTTTCGAACTTTAAACGGTCATAAATCGTGCCTCGGATGTCGGATTGAGGCAATCCTTTTTTTCAATCTGGTTATTTTTTTGAGATATATAGGAAAATACCACACACTAAGATATGATTTATTGTTTTACTTTTTATCATTGTGTGACTAAATATAAGTAAAACTATAAGAAGAAGAAAAATCAAATCAAATAAATGAATTGAGTTTACCCCGTAGATCTCGAAAAAATAAGCAAGTTTAAAAAAAGAATCGCCTCTAAAGGATATTCGAGGCAAAAGTTACGATCATTTGAAAATTCACGAAATGTAACTCAAAAGAGGTAGTTATAAATTTTTTAACTTCAAAATGTTATAAATCGCAATTTGGCTATATTTTCGAGATTTACCCGAAAAAACACCACACACTGAGATAGGACTTATAGTTTTACTTTTATCGTTGTATGAGTAAATATAAGTATAATTATAAGAAGAAAAATAAATCAAATCAACTAAAGGAATTGAGTTTACCACGTAGAACTAGAAAAAATAAGCAAGTTTTAAAAAAGAATCGCCTCAAAATGATATTCAAAGCAATAGTTATGATCATTTAATGTTTGACGAAATGTAACTCAAAAGAGGTAATTGTGAATTTTTCAAATCTAAACGGATATATCGTGTCTCGGATGTCGAATGAGACGATTAATTTTTCAATCTAGTTATTTATTCGAAATCTACGCGAAAAAACACCACACACTGAGATAGTACTTATAGTTTTATTTTTATCGTTGTGCGACTAAATATAAGTAAAATTTTAAGAATAAAATCAAATAAAGAACTGAGTTTACCACGTAGATCTCGAAAAAATAAGCAAGTTTTAACAAATCGCCACTAAATGATATTCGAGGCAAAAATTAGGATCATTTGAAGTTTCATGAAATGTAACTCAAAAGAGGTAATTGTGAATTTTTAAACTCGAAAGGGTTATGAATCGTGTCTTAGATATCGAAGGCGGTTTTTTATTTCAATCTGGTTATTTTTTCGAGATCTACGCAAAAAAATACCACACACTAAGATAGGACTTATTGTTTTACTTTAATTGTTGTGTGACTAAATATAAGTAAAATTATAAGTAGAGAATAATAATCGAATCCAATAATGAAATTGAATTTACCACGTAGATCTCAAAAAAATAAGCAAGTTTAAAAAGATAATCACCTCTAAATGATATTCGAGGCAAAAGTTACGATCATTTGAAGTTTCACGAAATGTAACTCAAAAGAGGTAGTTGTGAATTTTTGAACTTCAAACGGTCGTAAATCGTTCCTTGGATCTCGGATTGAGATGATTTATTTTTCAATCTGGTTATTTAAGTCTTTATGTGACTAAATACAAGTAATTTCATATGAAGAAAAAAATCAAATCAAAATAAGGAATTGAGTTTACCATGTAGATTTTGAAAAAATAAACAAGTTTAAAAAACAGAATCTCTCTAAATGATATTTGAGGCAAAAGTTACCAGCATTGGAAGTTTCACGAAATGTAACTCAAAAGAGGTCGTTATAAATTTTTGAACTTCAAACGGTCATAAATTGTGCCTCAGATGTCGGATTGAGGCGATAATTTTTTTAATCTTGTTATTTTTTCGAGATCTATTAGAAAAAATACCACACACTAAGATATATGACTTATAGTTTTACTTTTATCGTTGTGTCACTAAATATAAGTAAAATTATAAGAAGAAAAAATCAAATCAAATAAAGGAATTTAGTTTACCACGTAGATCTTAAATAAATAAACAAATTTAAAAAGAGAATCACCTCGAAATGATGTTCGAGACAAAAGTTACGATCATTTGAAGTTTACGAAATGTAACTCAAAAGAGGTAGTTCTGAATTTTGAACTTCAAACAGTCATAAATCATGCCTAGGATGTCGGATCGAGGTAATTTTTTTTAATCTGGTTATTTTTTCGAGATCTGCGCGATAAAATACTACACACTGAGATAGGACATATAGTTTTACTTTTATCGTTGTGTGACTAAATATAAGTAAAATCATAAGAAGAAAAAAATTAAATCAAATAAAGGAATTGAGTTTACCACATCGATCTCGAAAAAATAAGCAAGTTTAAAAAAAGAATCGCCTCTATATGATATTCGTGACAAATGTTACGATCATTTGAAGTTTCACGAAATGTAAATCAAAAGGGGTAGTTTTGAATTTTTGAACTTCAAATGGTCAAAAATCGTGCCTCGGATGTCGGATTGAGGCACTCTTTTTTTTTTCAATCTGGTTATTTTTTCAAGATATATGTGAAAAATACCACACACTGAGATATGACTTATTATTTTACTTTTATCATTGTGTGACTAAGTATAAGTAAAATTATAAGAAGAAAAAAAATCAAATCAAATAAATGAATTGAGTTTACCCCGTAGATCTCAAAAAAATAAGGAAGTTTAAAAAAAGAATCGCCTCTAAATGATATTTCAGGCAAAAGTTATAATTATTTGAAGTTTCATGAAATGTAATTTAAACGAGGTAGTTGTGAATTTTTGAACTTCAAACAGTCATAAATCGTGTTTCGATTGTCGGATTGAGGCGAGTTTTTTAAAATCTGGTTATTTTTTTTGAGATCTATGCGAAAAAACTCCACATATTGAGATAGGACTTATAATTTTACTTTTATCATTGTGTGATTAAATATAAGTAAAAATTATAAGGAGAAAAAAAAATCAAATCAAATAAAGAAATTGAGTTTACCACGTAGAGCTCGGAAAATAAAGAATCGCCTCTAAAGGATATTCGAGATAAAAGTTACGATCATTTGAAGTTTGACGAAATGTAGCTCAAAAGAGATAATTGTGATTTTTTTTTAATTCCAAACGGTCATAAATCATGCCTCGAATTTCGAATTGAGGCGATTGTTTTTCCTAATTTGGTTATTTATTCGAGATCTATGCGAAAAAACACCACATGTTGAGATAGGACTTATTATTTTACTTTTTTCGTGTTGTGATAAATATAAGTAAAATTATAAGTAGAAAAAAATCAAATCAAATAAAGGAATTGAGTTTACCACGTAGAACTCGAAAAAATAAGCAAGTTTAAAAAAAGAATCGCCTCTAAATGATATTCGAGATAAAAGTTACGATTATTTGAAGTTTCACGAACTATAATTCAAAAGAGGTAGTTGTGAGATTTTAAACTTCAAACGGTTGTAAATCGTGCCTGCCTCAGATATCGGATTGAGGCAATTTTTTTCACTCTGTTTATTTTTTTGAGAACTCTACAGAAAAAACACCTCAAACTGAGGTAGGACTTATAGTTCTACTTTTTTCGTTGTGTGACTAAATATAAATAAAAATTATAAGAAGAAAAAGAAATCAAATCAAATAAAGGAACTGAGTTTACCACGTAGATCTCGAAAAAAAGCAAGTTTTTAACAAAGAATCACCTCTAAATGATATTCGAGGCAAAAGTTACGATCATTTGAAGTTTCACAAAATATAATCAAAAGGTGTAGTTGTGAATTTTTAAACTTCAAACAGTCATAAATCGTGCCTCGGATGTTAAATTGAGGCAATCTTTTTTTTGAATATGGTTATTTTTTTTAGATCTACAAAACACCACAAACTGAGATAATAATAATAATATCAATAATAATAATAATAATAATAATAATAATAATAATAATAACAATAATGATAATAACAATAAAAATAATAATAATAATAATAATAATA
>JABWTJ010001001.1:56169-173597 GCA_016801875.1 Solanum sitiens | reverse complement strand
TCTCCTTGTTCTCTCTATTTTTTCTTCTCCCAAACTCTCTCTCTTTTCCCTAATTTAGCATCTAATTAGGTATAAAAGATGAGGAAAACACCCACTAAGTAACTCAAGGTCATCTCCTTTACACCCCCAAGGATTTTAGTTATTAACATTGACCCACTAAAATTTATAATTATAGCAAGAATAGTCCAAAACTCCCCTTTAAAACTTACCCAGAAATTTGACCCAGACTGGGATTACGCAACCTGTGACGGTCCGTCGTGCCTACGACGGCCCGTCCTGCACTTCCGTCACGACGGACAGAGAATTGCTCTCAGTACCCAATTCTCAAGAGTTGAAGTGTTTTGAAACGGAAACTCACAACGGTCCGTCATGTCTGTGACGGTCCATCCTGCAGGTCCGTCACAGAGTTCAGAGAATTGCTCTCAGTACCCAATTCTCAAGAGTTGAAGTGTTTTGAAACGGAACCTCACAACGGTCCGTCATGTCTGTGACGGTCCGTCCTGCAGGTCCGTCACAGAGTTCAGAGAGTCGATTTCAGCACTCAAATATAAGAATTCCAAGTGTTTGGAACGAGACACCCTCGACGGTCCGTCGTGCCCATGACGGTCCGTCGTTGGATACGTCGTCTCAGACAGTTTTCCAGAAAAAAAATCTGCTGCTCAAAACGACTAAGCAGGTCGTTACAGGTATCTTAATGAAATAAATTGAATATTAAAATAAATTCATTCAAATGTACAAAGATCGGAAACTAAAAATGTTTACCTGACATAATTGCCACGGGGCTGATTTTGAATGCGGCAAAGAGAATTTAGTACTGGGATAACCATTGTTCACGCGGAATTCAAATTCCACTTTATTTTTGTTTCCCAGTTTATGTTGGACTCAATTATTTTACTTAGAGTTTTATATATTTGTAAATAATCCATATAAATAATTATTTCAGGGATTAATCATAGGGCATCAAGTATTTATTTGTCAATACTTTTTAGGGTTCTTTTCATCATCTTCTTCTTCTTTTAGAAATTAGTGGCTCAACGCCTTGTTTTTGGGGCTGTAGCTACGAATTGATTGTCGACTATTAAATGTTTTTGAATTAATTCTTGGTTATCTTTAAGTTACTTATATAGTCTTGTTTTAGTATTTCTTGACTGACTATCTAGAGATAAATATATTGTCTATCCTTTTAATCTAGATAGGAAAGGCTTGACAGACCAAAGAATATTGTAATAACGACTAAATATTCTTCATACGTTTTAGCATATTCTTGTCTTATTTGTTTTACCAATCTTTAGAATTTGAACCATCTCTATCACTTCAGTTAAACTACGTTATCTCTTATTGTTATCTTACACCGACTTTGAATATATTAGGGCTTTGTATCATCAAGGAATAGCCCTTTATATACCACATAATATAAATCAATAATAGAATCGATTCATTCTCTAATATCGTCTTACTATTTATGGTATATGAGCATCTATAACTCTCAAGAGTACTTTCACTATTATTCAATCTCATGAGTACCTTCTCTATTCTTCATGCTCCAATCAATTGCACTGGCCCCTAATGTTTCAGTAGTCAAATTTGATGCTAACAACAATTCCACGGTTGTCCAGTTCAATTATGTCACGCAATTGTCAATCAAATTAGCTTGCAACCACAATTTCTCTTTGCAGAAAGCTCAAGCATCGATGCTTATGCGTGGCCATAATATCTATCGAAATCTCGATAGATCCATTCCTATTCCCCATCACAAACACTCTAAAAACAATTAATATATCACAAATAATGTATATCTTTTTTGGTTTCGTCTAGATCAATTGATCCAAAATGCTATCTTGACCTCTGTTAAACCAAATGTTACATCCACTGTAGGCGATGTTGACTCCGCCAAAGCTGCTTGGGACGTTGTGCACAGTCCTTATGCAAACAAGTCTCAAAAAAGAATCTTTAGTTTGCCCGTGCAACCAAATACGACCAATACAATTTTTTATTATCTCCATAAAGTTAGATCACTTTGTGATGAACTTGCTACTATTGGGGCACTTGTATCTAATCCAGAACTGATTGTTAAAATTCTTAGTGGAGTGGGATCTGAATTTCGTGAAATTTCTGCCGCTATTCGTGCAAGAGGTTCCACAATCTAATACAAAAAAATTGTATGAAAAGTTTCTCGACCATGAGCTTTCTCTCAAGCATGAAGAGACTAGGAAACCACAACCACTTACAATCATCGCTACCATAGTATAACGAGCATCTACAACTCCTCCCGGAACAACGCCAGTAACAACAATAGGAATCATGGTAATAATGCTACCAGTAATCAACCATGGCGTTCACGCAAAAATAAATAACAACAGGATAGCAACCTTTGTTTCCAACTTTGTGATTATCTAGGACAATCAACTAAAGTATGTCGTTCTCATTTGCACTACCATATGTAAGCCGAACCAACTTTGCTGCTCGCTTTAACCAACAAGAAGCTCCTTGGATTGTTGATAGTGGGGAAACTGACCACATTGCTTCTGATCATCAAAGTTTAGCTACTATGCATTATTACCATGGTACTGAATGTTATCTCATATATTCAGGTTGGTCAATAAATTACAGAAACAACACCAAGATGAAATAGACAGAATGTAATCTGGGTCCATAGAAATCACTGTGTTTCCTTATGAAATTTAATCCTCTCAATGTACCCGAGGTTGCAGATTAATTTATCCCAAGACAAAAGGGATTAACCTATTAGAGAAGTAGTGGTACCTCAAACTTCAATAACTTCAGCGAACGCAGTAACAAGAGCACACACAGACTCAGTCGATCAACAATTTTGTTTTGAGAGAAAAATGTATACAGAGAGGAAAAAAAGTTCAGTGTTTAAGAAAATGGAAAAAAACTCTTATTAATAGCCATTTTCAGCAAATAACGTGTCTGTTCAAGAAAATTTGTTCAAACCCATTATTTCCTGATCCTTGTGTCTTTGGGGAAGAGTAATGACTTTTTGGGAGGAACAGGTCCGTTCAGACCGTTATTACCGTTACACGCACATTTCAATTAAATTCTGTTGCGTCAAATTAATTATGTTATTTAACTAACATTTGAAATCAATTTATAAGAGAAAGGAAATGAATTAACAAGATTGAATAAATTTATTAAATAAATTTTGTTAAAAAATATTATGAATCAATGACATCATTTGGCAAATAAAAATCTAAGTCAAAACTGAAGTTGACGTTGAGGCTGAGCGAGCGACGACGACGGCGCGAGGGGGCATCTTCTTCCTAACCTTGTAAGAAGTAAAATATGTGTTTCCTAATATAAGGACAACAATTTCCTTTCTTCTACAAATATGGAAGAAATTATTTTTCATTTGCACTTTGCAATGACTTTTCATTTTCCCTCCAAAATTGGTTTCCTCATTTTTGCATTTTCTCTTCTCATTTTCCATTCATACTTTGCTAAAACCAACAACCCCCACATGCATGAGGAATGAGTATTATCAAAACCCATGCAATAAAAATTTGTGTGTCTTATAAATAAGGGTTAATCGCATCTGGATAAGTAGGTTTCCCTTTACACTTTCCCGTCGATGATATCTCAACTCCCCCTCTAGTTATGCCTTTTGTACGTGGATCCGACACATTATCCTTTGACTTTACATATGCAATTGTGATAATTTTACTAAAGAGTAGTTGTCTAACAGAGTTGTGTCTTTGTTATGTGACAAGACTTCCCGTTAAACATAATACTTCAAGCCCCTCTTATTGCAGCTTGACAATCACACTGTATGCATATAGAGGCCATTGGTTTGTGCCAAAATGGAATATTTTCTAAGAAATTCCAAAGCCATTCAGCTGCTTCACCTAACTTATCTAAGTCAATGAATTCAGACTCCATTGTATATCTAGTTAAACATGTTTGTTTGGATGATTTCTAAGATATTGCTCCTCCACCAACAGTAAAAATGTATCCACTCGTGGATTTAATTTCACTAGACCCACTAATCCAATTTGCAGCACTATATCCATAAAGAATTGTTGGATATATGTTGTAATGCAAAGCATTCTTTTGAGTGTCATCTAAGTACCCCAAACTCTCTTCATTACCAACGAATGATTTTGATTTGGACTAATTGTGTATCGACTCAGTTTGCTTATAGTACAGGCTATGTATGTTCTTGTACAATTCATGGCATGTATCAAACTTCTCAATACTCTGGCATAATCCAATTGAGACTAACTTTCCCCTTTATTCTTAGCAAAATGAAAGTTCACATTCATTGGGGTCATAGCCCTTTTGAAATTCAAGTACTAAAACTTTTTGTGCACCTTTTTGATATTATGATATTGAGACAATGCTAAACCGTTAGGAGTTTTGAGAATCTTAATTCTCAATATCAAATCGGCAACTCTTAGATATTTCATATAAAACATACTAGTGAGCACACTGATGTACCGTGATTTCACGGTATTTTCTAATGCTTTTTCCTTAAGTTTAGTGTGTGTCGAGAGCCTTTTTGTGTTGATTTTGATATAAGTTTCTCTTTGTTTACAGAAAATCTGTCCAAGGATGAACGCGGGAGTTTTTGAGAAAGAATTGCAGAAGAGACCACCTACGGAACCTATGACGGTCCATCGCGCCTGTGACGGTCCGTAGGTGGCATCGTAGTGAAGGGAGAAGTTGCTGAAGGAAATTTGGGGAAGTCTGACCAAGTATGGGATTACGGAAGTCCATGACGGACCGTCACAGCTACGACGGTCTGTCCTGCTGGTTCGTCGTAATGATCAGAGAGTAGTCCCAGTACCCAAATTCCAAGAATTGAAGTATTTTAGAACGAAGACCCTCGACGGACCTTCGTGCTTGAAACGGTCCGTCATACCTGTCCGTCGAGGGGAATGAAGAAAGCAATAGAAGAATTTGTGAAGTATGGGACGACGGAGTCTATGACGGTCCGTCGTGTCCATGATGGTCCGTCACGTGGTCCGTCGATCCAGACGCGTTTGGACAGATTTTTAGTAAATAGAATTCTTATTTGATTAGGTTTCATTTTTTATTATAAATAGTTGGAAAAACCTCGTTTTTGGGGTTAGACTTTCTGGATAATTTTAAGTTTTTAGTTCTTCTTTTATATGATTGAATTCTCGATTTTGGGAATTAAGATACTTTCTTGGTAATTGATTGTTGGTGATTTTGTTGATTAATCAAGTTAAATTCTGGGAAATTATTCGTTTTCATAAAAGTAAGTGCATGAATTCTTCCATTAACAATATGAATTGTGTAATTATGAACATGGGTAACTAAACGTCATAGCTAGGGTTGTGGGAACCATGGGTGAATAACAAGGTAAAAATCTAACTTAAATAACAATTCTAGATTGGTGTCTTGCATGTATTGATAATTCTTTCGTGTAGAAGTCTTTTTAACGGATGGCCAACGTTAGAACTCGCCTTAATGCTACTTGCCGGACCAAGGAGGTAGATAATAGGAAAAGAATTATCAACATAGATTTAGTGTAGACTATCTAATAGGCTAGTATTGGTTGGTACGAGTTAATAACTTAGTCAAATACCGAATACGATGCTTAATATGAGGTAAAGATAAGGGTTATTATAGCAACACACGTAGCCGGACCAAGGTGCGGAGTGAAATTCTCTAGATGCCGGACCAAGGATTTAGAGATAGGTAACTTATCACTTTACATGCAAGATATCAGGATAGAATTGTTATAGTTAGATTTACCAAGTTAGGAACCTGTGGGGAACACTAAAGCCCTAGTTACTTTTATAATTTGATTAAACTTCAAAAGCTGAATCTGTTAGTTGTCCATTTTTATTTAGTTAATCATTTTCATTAATTCATTAATAAAACCCCCCTTTTTGTCTCTTTATTTCTCGGAAAATAGTTGGTTAAATAATAGTAATAATAGAATAAAGTTAAGCCTGAACTATTTTCCTTGTGGGATCGATCTCAACCTCATTAGTTGGGTTCTTTACTTGATACGACCGCTTTACTTCTTATTTGAGAAGTAAATTTGAGCGTATCAAATTTTGGCGCCGCTGCCGGGGAAAATAGCTTTTAGTTTAACTTAAATTTTATTACTAAAGTTTTGTCATTATTTTCCTGATTTTACTTTTTCTGTTGTTTTTGATTTTGTTTAGAATTGACGTCCGTGTATGCCAAATACACGGAGAGGAAGAGAACCTTTGTTTCCCTACGATCACGAGTTAGAGCGTACACTATGCAAAATGAATCGAAACTTGGGTATAAATGATGATGATCCAAACCAGAACATCCCAGCTCCAGTTGATGCTCATGGTCGATTATTACCTGATAATCCTGATCAAGGTGCACAAAGGGGACAAAATCCCGCTCCACGTCCTCAAGAATACTACAGAGGTTATGATAATATTGCAGATTCTGATGGGCCACTTGTCTTGCCCCCTCTACCAGAAGGTCACACCTTTGTAGTCACTAGTAGCCTAATGCAAATGCTCACGGCTAGAGGTTTGTTTTCAGGACTACCGTCTGAGGACCCACATGCCCATATAGCTAAGGTGAGGGCAGTGTGTAAAAGCTGTGTAGGGAGGCCTGATTTGAATTTGGATGTAATAGGGCTAAGAGTATTTCCTCTCTCACTGACGGGAGAGGCTGCTATTTGGTTCACTGAACTCCCTTATAACTCAATTTTCACTTGGAACCAACTAAGGGACGTTTTCTTAGCACGTTACTACCCGGTCTCCAAGAAACTAAATCACAAAGACAGAGTGAACAACTTTGTAGCACTACCAGGAGAGTCAGTTAGTAGTTCTTGGGATAGGTTCACTTCATTTTTGAGAAGTGTCCCCAATCACCGCATAGATGATGAGTCACTGAAAGAATACTTCTATCGGGGACAGGATGATAATAATAAAGCGGTATTGGATACTATAGCAGGTGGTTCTTATGGGGAGTGTCCTTATGCTGAAATTGCCGAAAAATTAGAGAAAATCTCCCGGAATAATAAAGCATGGAGTACTAGGAAGTCAGATACGGGGAGAAATACTTTTACAGTGCAATCCACACACAACCCAGCCACACATGAGATTCGTGAAGAGATGGCACAAATGAGAACTGAGCTTGGGTTGGTGTTAAAACATGTCACTGGGGGTGCAGAAAAGATAAATGCAGTGAACTACTTGTGTAAACCACCACCACCAACTGATGAATATTATTGTGAGGAAGATTCCTATGCAGTAAATAATCAGACGGGGGGTTTCCGACCGAATGCCCAAGGCTCCAATCAGGAGAATTGGCGCCAAGGTCAAGGAAATCAAGGTCGGAACTATGGTAACTACAACCGTGAGGGTAATTATGTTCGTGATGGAAATTACAACCGTGACAACAACTTCAACAAGGGTAACTATGGTAATAGAAATGAGAGGAGTGGGCCCTATGTTCCTCCTCAGAATCGTGAAGTTGCTCCTAGGGATGGTGGAGGTAGTATGGCGCGAGTTGAGGATATGTTGCACAAGATGATGAGAAGGTTCGATGCTAGTGATGAGCACACCAAAGAGTTAAGAAGTGATGTAGCAGGTATTGGACAGAAAGTTGATACACATGCCATATCAATTAAGCAGTTTGAATTGCAAATGGCTCAGTTATCTGCAACTGTGAACACAAGGCAACTGGGCACTCTTCCTAGCAACACTGTCCAAAATCCGAAAAATGATGGACACTGTATGGCAACTACTACTCGGGGTGGAAAACAAACTATTGACCCACCTATGCCATCTATTGTGGAAAAGGTGATGAAAGATAATGATAAAGTGGTAGAGGTTAGTGATGAAGTAGAAGATAACACTGATAAAGATGCTGAAGTGCCTAAAAAGGTAACTCCCATGCCTAGACCTCCACCACCCTTTCCTCAAAGATTAGTGAAAAAGACCGAGGATGGCAAATATAGGCGTTTTATAACAATGTTGAAGCAACTTTCTATCAATGTCCCTTTGGTAGAAGCTCTTGAACAAATGACCGGTTATGCCAAGTTTATGAAAGATTTAGTTACAAAGAAAAGATCGGTCACTTTTGAGGATGATGACAGAATGCAGCATTGTAGTGCTATTGCTACAAGGTCTTTGGTGCAAAAGAAAGAAGATCCGGGTGCATTCACTATTCCTTGTACGATCGGGTTATTACATTTTGCAAAAGCATTATGTGATCTGGGAGCAAGCATAAATCTCATGCCCCTCTCGATTTACAAGAAGTTGGGTTTGGGTGACCCAAAGCCCACTGCGATGCGGCTACTGATGGCCGATCGAACAGTAAAAGACCTATAGGGATGCTCCATGATGTGCTAGTAAAAGTGGAGTCGTTCATATTTCCGGCAGATTTTGTTATTCTTGATTGTGAAGTCGATTTTGAGGTGCCTATTATTCTTGGAAGGCTATTCCTTGCTACGGGTAGAGCCTTAGTTGATATGGAAAAGGGGCAGATGAAATTTCGATTGAACAATGAAGAAGTGACTTTCAACATTTGTAGGTCCATGCGGCAGAGTGGTGAGCTCCAATCGGTATCTGCCATATCCTACAAAGTTGGTGAATCACCCGAGACACAAATAGAAGAACGTCTAGGTGTAGAAGCACTGGCGGTAGTGATAATGAATTTTGATAATGAATGCATTGAAGAATTTGGGTCATTAATCGTTGCTCTTGATCGTGGTAATGTTCGGTTTAAACCGAAGAAATATGAGCTAGATATGAAGAATCGCGAGTCTCCACCCGCTAAACCATCTATAGAGGAGGCTCCAAAGCTAGAACTAAAAGCTCTCCCACCTCATCTCAGGTATGAATTCTTAGGAAACGGTGACACATTGCCGGTAATCATTGCATCAGATCTGAATAAACAACAAGTAGAGAGTTTGGTCAAAGTACTAAAAAGGTTCAAAAGAGCTATTTGGTGGACCATTGCGGACATTATTGGGATCCCTCCTGGTATTTGTTCTCATAAAATCCAACTCATGCCCGATCATAAGCCAAGTATTGAGCACCAAAGACGCTTAAATTCACCTATGCAAGAGGTCGTGAAGAAGGAAATCATAAAATGGTTGGATGCTGGAGTAATATATCCGATCGCCGATAGTAGTTGGGTATGCCCTGTTCAGTGTGTACCTAAGAAAGGGGGAATGACTGTGGTCCCCAATGAAAAGAATGAACTTGTTCCAATGAGACCGGTGACTGGATGGAGGGTGTGTATGGATTACCGGAAATTAAATGCATGGACCGAAAAGGACCATTTTCCCATGCCCTTCATGGATCAGATGTTGGATAGACTTGCTGGAAAAGGGTGGTACTATTTTCTTGATGGTTATTCAGGGTATAATCAGATTTCTATTGCACCAGAAGATCAAGAGAAGACCACTTTCACTTGTCCATATGGGACCTTTGCGTTCAAGAGAATGCCGTTTGGGCTATGCAATGCACCCGCCACATTTCAGAGATGTATGATGTCAATATTCTCCGACATGGTCGAAGATACTATTGAGGTTTTTATGGATGATTTTTCGGTGGTTGGTGAATCATTCGAGCAATGTTTGAGCCATTTATCTTAAGTTCTTAAGTGATGTGAAGACTGTAATTTAGTTCTCAATTGGGAAAAATGCCACTTTATGGTCAAAGAAGGTATTGTTTTGGGCCATCGTATTTCAGAAAAAGGCATAGAAGTTGATCGAGCCAAAGTCGAGGTGATAGAGAGACTTCCACCACCTATCTCTGTAAAAGGTGTGAGAAGCTTTCTTGGGCATGCAGGTTTTTACAGGAGATTCATCAAAGATTTCTCTAAAATTGCACATCCATTGTGCAAACTGTTAAAGAAAGATTGTAAATTTTCTTTTGATGAATCCTGTCTTAAAGCATTCGGCGATCTCAAAGAAAAACTGGTATCTGCACCTATCATTATTTCTCCGGATTGTAGCAGTCCATTTGAGGTGATGTGTGATGCGAGTGGGGTTGCCCTTGGTGTGGTATTGGGATAAAGAAGGGACAAAATCCTTCATCCCATTTACTATGCTAGTAAAAGCCTCAATGAAGCTCAGAAGAACTATACACTAACTGAACAAGATCTCCTTGCCGTAGTATTTGCTTTTGAAAAATTCCGCTCCTATTTGCTAGGTACTAGAGTTATAGTGCATACTGACCATTCAGCCCTGAGATATTTGATGGCAAAGAAGGATGCGAAACCGAGGTTAATTCGTTGGGTATTACTACTGCAAGAATTTGACTTTGAGGTAAGGGATAGAAAAGGGACCGAAAATCAAGTTGCTGATCACTTGTCCCACTTAGAAGATGAAGCTATGAGAGAGTTGGGGGATAAGACTGATATTGATGAAACGTTCCCCGATGAGCATGTATTGGCTGCCTCACAAGACGTGATTCCATGGTTCGCTGATTTTGCGAACTACTTAGCTAGTGATATTGTTCCATCGGACCTGTCTTTTCATCAAAGGAAAAAGTTCATGTACGATGTGAAGAAGTTCTTTTGGGATGAACCATACTTATACAGGAGCTGTGCTGATGGGCTTATTCGGCGTTGTGTGCCAGAAGTTGAGATGCTGAGTATTTTAGAGGCATGCCATTCCTCACCCTTTGGTGGACATCATAGTGGTGTCCGGACTGCTCATAAGATCTTACAAAGTGGTTACTATTGGCCAACTATTCATCAAGATGCTCATGAGTTCGCCAAAGCATGTGATAGATGCCAAAGAGATGGCGGCATTTCAAGAAAGCAAGAGCTCCCTCTAAACTCCATTCTTGTAATTGAGTTATTTGATGTTTGGGGTATTGACTTTATGGGTCCGTTTTTGAGTTCTCATGAAATGAAGTATATTTTAGTAGCAGTTGATTATGTATCCAAGTGGGTGGAAGCCATCGCCCTCGCTAACAATGAGGGGAAGAGTGTCGCTTCATTCTTGAAGAAGAATATATTCTCTCGTTTTGGTACCCCACGGGCGATTATTAGTGATGGGGGATCCCACTTTTGCAACAAATTGTTTAAGGGATTATTGGAGAAATATGGGGTTCGCCATAATGTGGCCACTCCTTACCATCCTCAAACTAGTGGGCAAGTTGAAGTATCAAATAGGGAGATCAAACAGATTTTGTCAAAAAAGTGAACGCTAGTAGAACAGATTGGTTAAGGAGGCTTGATGATGCTCTTTGGGCTTACCGGACAGCGTATAAGACTCCCATAGGTATGTCTCCATACCAACTAGTATATGGGAAAGCATGTCATCTTCCGGTTGAATTAGAGCATAAAGCCATGTGGGCTATGAAGAAGCTAAAAATGGACTAAAACGAAGCTGCAAAACAACGGTTAAATGGGTTAAATGAACTTGATGAATTTCGCCTAAAGGCTTATGAAAGCTCAGCCCTCTACAAAGAAAAGATGAAGAAGTACCATGACCTAAAGATCGAGAAATCAGAGTTCATGATTGGGGATTCGGTGCTTTTATTCAACTCTAGATTGCGCTTGTTTCCGAGCAAGCTCAAATCTAAATGGACTGGCCCTTACTCGATCACCCAATTATTCCCTCATGGAGCGGTTGAGTTGGAAAACAAGGAAGGTGTCAGGTTTAAGGTGAACGGACAACGTCTAAAAATCTATATAGGTCATGCGGAATCGGCGAATGAGGTGATTGAGGCATATCATCTTGATGAAGTCTGAATAATTGAGTGTCCTCAGTCGTGCCGCGACGTTAAATCAGGCGCTGGTTGGGAGGCAACCCAATATTTATCATCTAACCACTTTATAGTTTTTCTTTCCAGTAGTGGTAGCATTTTTTCTTTTAATGGGTTATAAATTTTCAGGTAGCACATCTACAGGAAGTTCTGCAGAAAAAAACTACTCTGCCTCATTCACTGACGGATTCATCGACGGACCATCACGCCTGTGACGGACCGTCACGCCTGTGACGGACCGTTGCATGACTCTGTCATGCCAGGTACGCTCTCTAGTATTTTTTTAGAATTAGGGCACATGCGACGGACCCTATGATGGACCGTCACAACTGCGACGGACCGTCATCGAGGTTTAGTCACTTTATCACCCGGCTACCCGACCCGACCCGGCTAATGAAGTTCAAAAGTTTTAAACGTTTTAAAACCCCCCACCCCTTCAATTAACAGTTTTCTTTCCCTTTTCCCCCCATTTCCTCCCCTTTCAACTTCCTTCTCCTCCAAAATTTCCCACATTCTCCCATTTTCATCCCAAATCTCCCTTCTTGGTCGGAGTCTGCTGCTGTGCTTCTCAGTTCTCTCACGTGAGTGCCATCACTTTTGCATTGTTTTCTCCTCTTCCCAGGTATGTGTTCCTGAAACTCTACCCATTTACTCTTTTTGTCGGTTTTGCTGTTTTTCTTTACTATTAAAATATGGGTTTTTGCTTTTTGACTAGATATTGTCTAACCTAGGTCATTAATTCCACAAAATGCCTGGATGACACTAGAGAAATTAGGGCTTTAAACTTGTCAATTTGATAGGTCTTTAGGTTAAACAGTTTTAGAAAATTGTTGGGTCGTTGTTTTAACTCACATTGGGTGAATGTGGCATCCCCCAGTTCTGTCTCTGAATGTCAGCACGATACCCCGATGACGAACCGTCGTACCCACGACGGTCCATCCTGCACAACCGTCGTGACGGTCAGAGACCCCTGTCCTAAGGGTCTCTGCACTTTTTCCAAAGTGTCCACTGACGGACACATGCGACGGACCGTCATACCTACGACGGTCCGTCCTGCACAACCGTCGTAACGGTCAGAGACCCCTGTCCTAAGGGTCTCATCACTTTAACCAAGTGTCCACTGACGGACACATGTGACGGACCGTCATACCCATGACGGTCCGTCATACCCATGACGGTCCGTCCTGCATAACCGTCGTGACGGTCAGAGAACCCTGCCCTAAGGGTCTCATCACTTTTACTAAGTGTCCACTGACGGACACATGTGACGGACTGCATAACCGTCGTGATGATCAGAGACCCCTGTCCTAAGGGTCTCATCACTTTTACTAAGTGTCCACTGACGGACACATGTGACGATCCGTCATACCCATGACGGTCCGTCCTGCATAACCGTCGTATCGGTCAGAGACCCCTGTCCTAAGGATCTTATCACTTTTACCAAGTGTCCACTGACGGACACATGTAACGGACCGTCATACCCATGACGGTCCGTCCTGCATAACCGTCGTATCGGTCAGAGACCCCTGTCCTAAGGGTCTCCACACTTTTACTAAGTGTCCACTGACGGACATATGTGACGGACCGTCATACCCACGACAACCCGTCCTGAACAACCATCATATCAGTCTGAGACCTTCCTTTTGATACTCTATACTGCTGAGTATTACATGACGGACCGCAGGACGGTCCGTCATACACACGACGGGCCGTCATCAGGTTCGTCGTGCGTTACTGCTACTTCAGAGTTGTTATCACTGGTTTGAGTTTCTGTGTATTATTGTCTCATTTTTTTGTCATGTTTTATCTTTCAAGTACTAATGATGATTCGTTACAGGTACTACCTCTCATGGCACCTAAACAGGATCGCGTTTATGCACGTCTGCGTTCTAAATCTGTCGCCCCGTCTGCCCGATTGGTGATAGGCTCTGATGATGAGCATGATCTAAAGTACGTGCCCCCAGGCACTGCTACTACAGCACGAGCTCCACGTATACCGAGAGTCACGCCCAAGAAGGTGGCGCCCGGCGTAGTCACTGCCTCCCAGTCTGCTGAGGAGCGCACACTGACCGGCACACCTTCTGGTTCAGCTGCCCAAGACGAAGGAGCATCTGGCTCCTTAGGAGTTTCGTGGTCAGAGGAAGCCTCCGGGTCCACAAAAGCCTCTGCCCCCACCACATCTACACAGTCTGCCGTTCACCAACTAGAGTCCCTGCCCCAGTCGCCGATCATCCCAACCGGTGGTGTGTCGACGGGCAATACAAAGTATACTTAGACGCCAAGGTGCTCAATGACAAAGGCTTCATGACACGGACCCTCACACTGGAGAGGCGGGTCCTCACGGGAAGTCTCCCCACCATGCCAGACATTCACACCCTTTTCACCAGACACCGGCTGGAGTGGACGGCTCGTTCTTTGGGCCGCTACAGTGAGGAGTTAGTTCGCGAGTTCTATGCCTCTTATGTGGCCACTCTTCGCTCACAGATCGATAGGCGGTCTGCCCCCGCCAAACAGGCCCCACTTGAGCACGTCCGAGTACGCGGCATCCAGGTCGACATCTCACTACCAGCCATCCGCCGATATCTGTACGGCACGGATTTTGACTCTACCAGCACACCTCTCACTGCCGAGTTTGATTACCGGTGGCAAATTGTTAAAGAGGGACGGTTCTTATGCGAGCCTTCACTGAGAGAGACCACCAATAGGTGGATGGCACAACACCTGTCTATTGATGGAGAGGCTGCGGATTGGGTGATGGAGCCGAAGGGAGCCATCAGGAAGGCCAACTTGACCTTTACGGCCAAGTTTCTTTGGTTGATCGTCCACCATTGTCTCTCCCCCACTGCTGCTGATAATATAGTCACCTGGGATCGTGCAGTGCTGATGGCTGCAATGATGGCAGGGTTCGAGGTCGATTTCGCTTGGCTTCTCTAGGCGGTCATGCACGAGAGGGCCTTCAAGGTCACCACGACTTACCCTTTTCCTTGCATGATTTTTTCTTTATGCAGATCAGCAGGTGTGCCCATTTGGCACATTGACCAGCTCAGGACCCCACAAGGAAATGTTGATATCGGCCTCATTAGGGATGATGCCAATGAGTTGGCCCCACGCAGAGGGCCCCGCCCTGAGGTGGTCCCACTTGGTGAGAACCTGGCCGATACCATAGAGCATGCCCATGCTGCTTCCCAGACTGCTGCTGCACACACTGACACTACTCCGATCGAGTCTATCCCGGATAGTAGCACTGCCCCGAGCTCCTCTAGCTCGGCTCCTTCCGCCACTCTGGTCCCACTTGCTAGGCTCCAGAAACTCGAGGCACAGATGGCTACACTTCTGCATCACATCCAGCCTTGGATGCAGAAGACTATTGCTGAGATAGAGGAGCGTATGGAGCGCAAGATGGTACAGCACACAGAGAGGAAGATTGCAGAGGTTCATCAGCGTTTAGACGCTTTTGAGTTGCTAGTGCTAGCCCGACCAGCACCTCCGGTGGACATGTCGACCCTTCAGGCTGCGGTTGAGAGTCTGCGGGCTGATCTTGATACGATCATAGAGGCAAGGATGCCTGAGTCTAAGGCCCCTTCTGCAGAGCCTGCTGATGACACCGTGATGGCTGCTCTTTTTGCCACTTCTGATGTTCCACCACCTGCCCCACGTGAGCATGTAAAGAGACGCAAGGGTCGAGAGGAGGATGAGGCTAGGGCGAGGAAGAAGGAGCGCCGTGAGATGGAGGCTGCGAGGAGAGCCTCGAATGCTGATGAGGAGGCCCGAAAGTTGAGGGCTGTAGAAGTAGCTGCCGGGGCGTCTAGCTACAAAATTGTAGATTTTGTGGGAGGTACTACTGATGGTGCTGTGGATGCTGAGGACATTACTGAGGATGTCCAGACTACGCAGGGAGTGGGTTTCGGTGAACCGGACCCACCAGCTTGCTGATCGCCAGCGCTTAGCGCCTCAGGTTTGCTTCACTTCCCTTTTGCGTAGTTTAGTTTTTTTATGCATTGGGGACAATTGTATATCTTTTGTTGTGGGTGGGGTAAATGGAAAGTGAATACTTGGGTGAATTCTGAGTAGCCCAAGTTCACGATCCTCTTTTGGGGTTTTCTTGCCTGTGTTCTTTTTCCCCAAAAGACTGATTACTTTTATTGTTGAACCGGCATGTTATATCTTATGTACATAGCATAAATCTGAAGCATGATGGCTAAAATAAATATGATATCTCGATAATCAAAATTATGCATGACTAGGCATAGTAAGTGAAAATTGTGTGGTTTGAAACATGAAATAAAGATAAACAACTGCATGATCCTGAATCTAAGATTTGAACTAGGTGTCGAATAATCTGGGAATGCAAGGAATGTCAAGAGAGTGTGAGGTTAAATTGAATGTCCACTATTAATACTGATCTAGAACTTGCCTAGTTAGTCCTGCTAAAAGTGAGTCAAAACAATCACTTAGGAAAGGATCATAGGCCCTTGTTCGAAAGAGTCAATCTTGAGCCTAAAAATAACATAAAACCAAAGAAGTTAATCCCTTTTTGATCCAAATGAATTGAGCCTAAAATAGATCTTTCTTTTTCACCCCAAATGATCTTCTCTGGGAACAATGTGTTGGCCCTGGTCCCTCCTTGGACATGTGCACCTCAGTTTATGCCAAAAGCATAAGTTGAGGGTGTCTAATGCAGAAAGCAACCTTGTTTTGGCCCTGACCCAACCATGGGTATTGTGAACCTTGACTCATGGCAAAATCATGAGTTGAGGGTGGCTGCTATAAGGAAAACCCCGGAAAGTGGGGTTGAAAGAATGAAGAGAAAGAAAGAATAAAACAGAAGTGACTAAAAATAATATATATATATATATATATATATATATATATATATATATATATGAATAAAAAGCAATATAAACACAAGAAAAGAGAAAAGTCACTTACACATAAGGATAAGAAAGGGAAAACAGCAAAGTGAAAAGAAAATTGAGTAATAGGGCGAAATAAGATAATAAAAGGGTGGTTCGCTTAGCCGATATGTCAAGGAGGGCAACAAGTCACTAGAGTATACCTAAATACACCCTACCTGACCCCGAGCCTATGTTACAAGCTAAAAAAAAAGTCCTATTGTGATCCTAAGTGCGTATGATGAACTTGAAGTAGTGAAAATAAGGGCAAGCCTATGGCAATATGTATAAATGAGTGGTGAATTTGTTCTGAGAGTGAGTGTCGAAAAGTGATCCTTATACTTAAACTAAAATCATTTTTGTGAAAAATGAGGATGTTATTTGAAGTGAGGACAGGAGTTGTAATACCAGAAATATTAGCATCTTGGTGAGAAATTGAAGAGGACAGGCATCATTGCGTAGTGAGCCTGGGTCATGGTTTGATTCTACACAAGTCAATGCCTAATAGTGATACCATGCATGAACATAATGAGAATAATCGGGATTGATAGCCAAATGATTGTGGAAGTTAAAATATGGATACTTTTGTACAAAGATCTTGTAGTGAGTCATAGTGCGTCGCTTGAGGACAAACAACGAATTTAAGTTGAGGGTGTTGATGTACCGTGATTTCACGGTATTTTCTAATGCTTTTTCCTTAATTTTAGTGTGTGTCGAGAGCCTTTTTGTGTTGATTTTGATATAAGTTTCTCTTTGTTTACAGAAAATCTGTCCAAGGATGAACGCGGGAGTTTTTGAGAAAGAATTGCAGAAGAGACCACCTACGGAACCTATGACGGTCCGTCGCGCCTGTGACGGTCTGTAGGTGGCATCATAGTGAAGGGAGAAGTTGCTGAAGGAAATTTAGGGAAGTCTAACAAAGTGTGGGATTACGGAAGTCCATGACGGACCGTCACAGCTACGACGGTCCGTCCTGCTGGTTCGTCGTAATGATCAGAGAGTAGTCCCAGTACCCAAATTCCAAGAATTGAAGTATTTTAGAACGAAGACCCTCGACGGACCTTCGTGCTTGAAACGGTCCGTCATACCTGTCCGTCGAGGGGAATGAAGAAAGCAATAGAAGAATTTGTGAAGTATAGGACGACGGAGTCTATGACGGTCCGTCGTGTCCATGACGGTCCATCACGTGGTCCGTCGATCCAGACGTGTTTGGACAAATTTTTAGTAAATAGAATTCTTATTTGATTAGGTTTCGTTTTTTATTATAAATAGTTGGAAAAACCTCGTTTTTGGGGTTAGACTTTCTGGATAATTTTTAGTTTTTAGTTCTTCTTTTATATGATTGAATTCTCAATTTTGGGAATTAAGATACTTTCTTGGTAATTGATTGTTGGTGATTTTGTTGATTAATCAAGTTAAATTCTGGGAAATTATTCGTTTTCATAAAAGTAAGTGCATGAATTCTTCCATTAACAATATGAATTGTGTAATTATGAACATGGGTAACTAAACCTCATAGCTAGGGTTGTGGGAACCATGGGTGAATAACAAGGTAAAAATCTAACTTAAATAACAATTCTAGATTGGTGTCTTGCATGTATTGATAATTCTTTCGTGTAGAAGTCTTTTTAACGGATGACCAACGTTAGAACTCGCCTTAATGCTACTTGCCGGACCAAGGAGGTAGATAATTGGAAAAGAATTATCAACATAGATTTAGTGTAGACTATCTAATAGGCTAGTATTGGTTGGTACGAGTTAATAACTTAGTCAAATACCGAATACGATGTTTAATATGAGGTAAAGATAAGGGTTATTATAGCAACACACGTAGCCGGACCAAGGTGCGGAGTGAAATTCTCTAGATGTCGGACCAAGGATTTAGAGATACATAACTTATCACTTTACATGCAAGATATCAGGATAGAATTGTTATAGTTAGATTTACCAAGTTAGGAACCTGTGGGGAACACTAAAACCCTAGTTACTTTTATAATTTGATTAAACTTCGAAAGTTGAATCTGTTAGTTGTCCATTTTTATTTAGTTAATCATTTTCATTAATTCATTAATAAAAACCCCCTTTTTGTCTCTTTATTTCTCGGAAAATAGTTGGTTAAATAATAGTAATAATAGAATAAAGTTAAGCCTGAACTATTTTCCTTGTGGGATCGATCTCAACCTCATTAGTTGGGTTCTTTACTTGATACGACCGCTTTACTTCTTATTTGAGAAGTAAATTTGAGCGTATCACACACGCTTAGTGACTTTTACATTGGCAATCTCTTTGCTTATTATCAGCATGTCATCCACATATCGGCATACAATGACTTCCTGATCAAAGTATCTTTAATGTAAACAAAATTAACACATTCATTGATCTTAAATCCATTTGACAACATTGTTTGGTCAAACATTATATTCCATTGTTTTGGTGCATGTTTTTGTCCATAAAGTGACTTAACAAGTTTGACTACAATTATTTTCTTTACCATGAACAATGCAATTTCCTTTCTTCTACCAATATGGGAGAAATGACTTTTCATTTGCACTTTGCAATGACTTTTCATTTTTCCTCCAAATTTGGTTCCCCACTTTTTTATTTTCTTTTCTTATTTCCCATTCACACTTTGCTAAAACCCAACATTGAAGAGATAGCAATGGGAAATGGTAACACCCTTCTAATTACACACACCGGTAACGCTAACATAAGTGCATCGACCTATCATTTTAAACTACTCAACACTTTGTGTTCTACTACCATAAAAAGAAACCTTATTCCTATTTCAAAATTTTGTCAAGATAATTTGACATCCGTTGAATATTTTTCTTTTCATTGTTTTGTGAAGCATTTTAGTACGGGGGTGCCTGTTCTACGCAGGGTGAACAAAGATGGGCTGTATGAGTGGCCTCCAGGCAGCACACAAAAGTCTCCTAAGTGTAATGTAATTGTTCCTCTCAACCTATGGCATCGATACATAGGACATCCTAATCAACATGTTTTGAATAAAATTCAGCATAAGTTTTCCCTTCTTGTTTGTCATTCTAGAACAATTTCAAGTTGTAATTCATTTTATTCAAATAAAATGCATAGGTAGCAATTTTCTAAAAACTCTTTGCAATGTTTAAGGCCGTTACAAATTCTTTACAGTGAGTTATGGGGTCCTTCGCTAGTTTTCAATTGATAAAAAGAGATATTATGTTTTATTCGTTTATCAGTTCTCTAAATACATGTGGTTGTTCACACTCAAATAAAAAATTAAGTTATGGTAATTTTCCACACTTTATATCATTGCTTTAAAAGTGATTTCAAACAAAAATATTATCCTTGTACACTGATGGTGGTGGTGAATTTCAAAGTTTGTCATCTTATCTAAAAACACATAATATTGAACACTTAGTCTCGACTTCATATACACTACAATGAGTAGCTCTACTTGATCACCGACATAGACATGTTACTGAGACTACTAAAACTTTATTACATCAACCTTCATTAACATCATCCTTTTATACTTTTGCTTGTTATCAAGAATTCTATCTTATAAATAGACTGACCACTCCAACTTTAAAGGATAAGTGTCTATATGAGATTCTATTTCAACATGCCCCAAAATATGATTCTATTAAGGTTTTCGGTTTTCTATGTTATCTGTGGCTTACATTGTATGCTAAGATTAAATTAGAGCCTAGTTCAACTCCATGTATTATTTAGGATTTTCAAATAAATATTATTAACACCGATGATCCAGTGAGGTCCAAAGTTTAATTGTCCAGAGATGTTCTATTTTCCGAAGACAATTTTCCTTTCGAACTTTAAAAATAAAAACATAGTAGATTTATCTAGGGAAAGTTGTTTTGTGTAACAACCTTTAAAGGATAAATCTTTGGATTCACATGTTTGTCTACAACTTCCAGATCCAACTGTGTCGCTGCCCACACCTTCACACTCGTCCTCCTCTAAAACCCATGTCGCCTCCATCAACTCAGGTAATTCTATATCTTCTTTGCCTATTCAAATTCACCTATTAATGCCTCTGGTTTCAGCACCTTACCAGTCTCATTCTTCCCCTGAACCCAAAACACCTATCCCATTAGACTCTGAACCTTCCTTAAACCGCCCATTACTCACTTACCATCGCAAAATCCTTCACTTACAATCTTCCACACAGACTTCACCACCCCATCCCCTTAATTTAATAACCACAATTATTTCCAACCGATCTGCCCAGCAAGTTCCAGTGGCCACCCCATCACTTCCACATCCCATGATCACACGTTCTAAGACCAATAATCTTAAACCAAAAAACTTCACTGTCACTGTAAAAACATCTCCATCCTTCCATACCTAGAACATATAGACAAGACCACCCTCATCATCATTGGAGAACAGTTACGAAATCAAAGATTGATGCTCTAGTTATAAGGAACCGGACATGGGAATTGGTTCCATTCAGTCCTTCAATGAATGTGGTTAATTGTAAGTTGATATTTTCTATAGAGCATCATCCTGATCGTTTGATTGATATTTTTAAGGATCGTCTGGTTGCCAAAGGATTTACACAACGCGTTGGACTAGATTATCATGCAACGTTCAGCCCGGTGGTCAAGCCAACTACTCTCCGTTTAGTTCTTTCTATTGCTACCAAACACAACTGGCCCATGCATCAACTAGATATGAACAATGCATTTCTTCCAGGTCGACTAGAAGAGGAGGTTTATATGCGATAACCCAATGGTTTTGAGGATCCACATCACTCCTCGCATGTGTACAGGCTCAACAGAGCCATTTGTGGATTGAAACAAGCACCACGTACATGGTACACTGAGCTTAAGATTTATTTTGTAATTATTGGGTTTGCAAAGTCTCAATCAGATTCCTCTTTATTTATTTTCCACAAGTCTGCCTTTACCATTTACGTGCTTGTTTATGTGGACAACATAATCTTCTTTTTTTTTTTGGTGAAACAAAATATATATTAATACCAAAAAATTGTGCAATTACAAAACCAAGTATGTGATGACCACCCACTTCTCAGATTCCTACCATATCAATCTAGATCAAAATTAATAAACCATACAGAACATTGAAACAAGTAAAAAACATAGCTAATCTAGGTCCCTTAAATGAAAAGATGTTGGATTTTAAAATGTGTGAATGGAAAATAAAGAGTTGCGACTTTTATGAAGAGTTGTGACTTTTATGAAAGGTTGCGACTTTTATGAAAAGTTGTAGCTTTTATGAGAAGTTGTGACTTTTATGTAAAGTTGTGACTTTTATGAAAGGTGACGACCTTTCCGGAAGATTGTAACTTTTCCAAAGGTTTGTGACCTTTCCGATAAGGCACAATAAGAACCTTTTCGCACTACCCTTTTTTTCCCTATAAATTGAGGGATTTCCTCTCATTTTAAAAATAGAATTTATGGACTTCTTCTTCTACTACTAAATCTACTATTCTAAGTGTACTTTACTGCCGTTGAGTGGCTCACTGACACCAGCATTTTGGGTATCAATACACTGGTGATTGAGATCATTCTATCCTGGGAGGATATATTCCAAATCAAACCTCGGATAATAGAGGGGAATAATTTCCTTAAGGAGGCACTGTGCATTCAGTGGGCTTGATCTCTTTCCTGTTTTTCCAAATTCTGGTATGTGTTACAAATTTTAGATTTGTGAATTAATTTATGTTCTTCTGTTGATCACCGGTTCATTAAACTTTGATAACTTCGTGTTTCTGCAAAGTTTGTTGGAATCAATAAGATTCTTTATACACATATTAACAACAATTCTTCTTTAAGAAAAATATTTCATATTATTTTTCTAATCTATTTCTGATTCAAGTATCTCTACTAGTTTTAATTTTCTAGTTGTGAAATATTCTTAAACTTTATTGTCTTACAAAGTTCTTCAAAGTTTTGTTCTAAGTATGTTAGGAATACAAGGTGAATAACAAAAGATGTAGACATCATGGTACTTGATCATTCTTCTTCAACGCCTCCTTGCACTTCTTTAGATCTCTTCCTCAAACATGAATGTATAAGCCAATTTCCTTGCAAACTCTATAACATTGGTATGAAAACGCATGTAACCTAATAGTATTACTTTCTCTCCATATAATGCACACTCATTGCAAAGAGACAACCGTTTATTGCACCAGTCCCATCACTCTTTCTTGCCCACTTATTAGCCCATTCTAGCTCAACCTGCCAGCTTCCTATTTGCCAATTGATTCCCAACCATTTCAGTAATCTGGCCACAATTCTTTAGTTTCAAAAGACTAAAAAAAAGGTGATAAAAAGTTGCAGCATCAACTGCACAGTAGCTACATACCAAGGGGACTTGTATACCAAACTTCTTTAATCATTCTGCTGTAGCTAGCCTCCTCCAAGCTGCTAACCAAAGGATAGATTGATGCCTAGGATTGATGTTCGGTTGCAAAATAATATACTTTTCTTTTTCTGATTATATATTTTCTACCGGTTTCAATTTTCTAATTTTGAAAATAGTCATTAAACTTGGTTTTTTCTTACCAAGTTCTCCAATGTTTTTTATCTAAGTATCTTAGGAATAAATGATGAACAAAACAACATTGCATAGAACTTATAGTGACTTATATGCTCACCTGCTAGAGAATGGAATGTCAGCACATAAAAAATCAGGCATGACAATAGCATTTTATTTATTCAATCCACACACACCACATCAGAAAGTAAAGAGTTTGAATTCCTTATATGCAAGAAATAATTCAAGCCCTAGTAACACTCGTTCAACAATTAGGAAGAGGTGATTTTTTTTATTAATGGACAAGATAATACGTTTCCTAGATTGTGGGATTACAATATATTCTTCAAATCTAATTTAACTTTGGAGCAAAAGATATGAAATTCAATGATACTTTTGTATTATGTTAGATCCACAAAATTCTTGGAGTATATTTGGTACTGTGGTTGTTGAGTTTCTTTATTACTTGTATATGGTGTGACTAGTATGAAACTACCAAATTATATATATACTTGTTCAAAACAATTGTATTCTTCTATGAAAAAAGTGTCACTTAAATGTTGTGATTTTTCATGAAAAGATGTGTCTATTATTATTAAAAGTATTTGCATAGACATGAATATTGGTGAATAGTCATTTGTTATGTTTTTATAAAAGAAATATTTGGACTATATTGCCTTTATTGGACCCAATGAAACTTTGTTCATGGGTAGGTCTATAACACGCAAATTGAAAGATATGTAAAGGTCCTTTGGAAAAGAATATTTGACAAGATGATGACTCTAAACAATGTTTGTAGCACACAAAACTCTTTGAAGTTGGAACAAAATATTTGAGAAAAAAGCTACCTCGCGTAGAGCTTTTCAAACTCAATATATTCATTTGTTCTAACTTGCTTGAGTCAGAGTCACATGAGCACTTGGGGCATTTCAATTAAAAAATACCTTGTAAGGAAAACTTATCAACTTAGATGTTTTGTTTAACTTTGAGTGCAATAAATAAAAATGTCAAGTTTGTGTGGAATCTAAGTATGTTGAGCATTCTTATAAATCTGTTGAAACAAATTTTTAAAATTGATTTACACTGACATTTGTGATATGAAGTCAATACCATCTCGTGGTGGGAAAAAGTATCTCATTACTTTCATTGACAATTGCACTAAAAAAAAAATTTCTATTTCTTAATGGTAAGGATGAAGCAATAGAAATGTCTAGACAAAATAATATCGAAGTTGAAAATCAGTTGGGAAAAAGATAAGAAGTGATAAGAATGGAGAGTATGAATCTCCTTGTGCAGAAATATGTTTGGAAAGGGGATATATCCATCTAACTACTACCCTATTCACCTCAATCTAAAGAAAAAATAAAATGTTGAAGAAATGATGGATGCATTTGTAGAAGTTCGGGTTTACCACAAAACTTGTGTGGAGGAACTATCCTTACTGCAAAAGGGAAATCTTTTTTTTTTGTCTTTTCATAAAGAAAGCAATTTTGTTTGTTCAGGATACAATCTATTCCATATGAGAAATAGAAAGGAAGGAAATTTAACTTGAAATATTTTAAAGTGTGGGGGTGTCTAGCCAAAGTACAAGTTCCTATTCCTAAAAAGATTAAAATAGGACCAATGACTGTGGTCTGTATAATTAGACTTAAGTAGTGTAGAGAAGGGTCTAAAAGGCCTAGAAAAAGAAAAATGATAATGTACTTAATAAAGAGATTCAGAGGCTTAGTAAATGTCAAAGGACATTTACTTCCTTCGAAAATGATTTTGTAACATTTCTTGTGTCTTCTACAGACTCATCCTTTGGAAAGATGGTGTATATAGTGGGATTGATGCAATCTTGAGCAACCATATTGGAAGTTAATTGATCTTCTTCCAAAAAATAAACCTTTGCGTTCAAAGTGAATCTTTAGAAGGAAAATAACAGTTGATGGAACTGTTGAAAAATATAAAGCAAGACTTTGCGTCAAAGGCTTTAGACAAAAACAAGGTTTTGATCTTGTCGATATATATACTTGTTAGTAATTAGAATTACATCCATTCGGATGCTAAAATTATTAGTTGTGGTATATGACCTCCAAATTCATCAAATGAATGTGAAAAGAACTTTCATAAATGTAGAATTGGAGGAAAAAATTTACATGGAACAACCAAAAGGGTTTTGTGGTTCCTGGTAAATAAAAAAAACGTGTGCGAACTTGTTAAGTCACATTATGGACTACAACAAGCACCCAAACAATGACATAAGAAATTTGACCAAACCATGTTGGCAAATGGATTTAAGAATGATGGAAGTGATAAATGTGTTCACATTAAAATAATAAGGAGATTGTTTGTTTGTATATTGGTGATATGATGATCATCAATAGAGACAATAATGACATAAATGCTACTGAACTTATGCTAGAAAATAAGTTTGGAATGAAAAATATTGGAGTTGCTGATGCGATCTTAGATATAAGAATCCTTAAAACTCCATAATGTTTAGCATTTGCACGGTCTCATTGCATTGAAAAGGTACTTGACTAGTTCAAATATTTGGATGTCAATATTGTCAAATCTCCAATAAATGTGATCTTTAAATTTTAAAAGAGTGAAAGAAAAAGTGACTCACAATTGGATTGTGCTAGAGTATTGGGAAGTATGATGTATATCATGAAGTGTGTGCAATCAAATATAATATTTGCTATTGTAAACTGAGTCGGTTCATAAGTGATCCTAATTAAACTCATTAGATGACAATAAATAGAGTTTTGGAGTATTTAAAATAATACTTAAAGCTATGCCTTGCATTATAAAAATATCCAGCAGTATTGAAAGGATATAGTGATGCAAATTGGATCATCGGACAAATGAAGTAAAATCCACGAGTGGATATGTACTTACTCTTGGTAGAGGAGCAGTCTCTTGGAAATATTTCAAAAGAGACATGTATTGCTAGCTCTACAATGATCTCTTAGTTAGGTGCTCTAGATAAGGTCGGTGAATAAGTTGAAAGACTCCAGAATTTCTTGATAGAATTTCTTGATAGATCTCTATACACTCATGAAACCAGGAGGTGTTCATGGCTGAAACGAACGCAATCGTAAGAACCATAAATGGTAAAGGGTTAATTGTGTGACATATGGTTGTCTAGGTATACACCAAAGCTCGACGGTTCAAAGATATCGTGTCTACCGATTGACCGAGTATATCCGACATAAGTTCACTATGGAAAGTCCAAGGGGAAACCTACTTATCCAGATGAAATTAATTCTTTCTTGTAAAGTACACATACTTGTCCGTTTATTTCTCTTGGAGTCATTTCCCATTTATACAGGGGATTGTTGGGTTTTAAAAGGTGTGAATAAAAAATGAAGAGTTATGACTTTTATGAAGAGTTGTGACTTTTATGAAAGGCTGCGATTTTTATGAAAAGTTGTGACTTTTATGAAAAGTTGCGACTTTTATGAGAAGTTGTGACTTTTATGGAAAGTTGTGACTTTTATGAAAGGTGACGACCTTTCCGAAAGATTGTGACTTTTCCAAAGGTTTGTGACCTTTCCGATAAGGCACAATAAGAACCTTTTTGCACTGCTCTTTGTTTTCTATTAATTGAGGGATTTCCTCTCATTTTAAAAATAGAATTTATGGACTTCTTCTTCTATTACTAAATCTACTATTCTAAGTGTACTTTACTGTCGTTGAGTGGCTCGCTGACACCAACATTTTGGGTATCAATACACTGGTGATTGAGATCATTCTATCATGGGAGGATATATTCCAAATCAAACCTCGGATACTAGAGGGGAATAATTTCGGTAAGGAGACATTGTGCATTCAATGGGCTTGATCTTTTTCCTGTTTTTCCAAATTCTGGTATGTGTTACAAACTTTAGATTTGTGAATTAATTTATGTTTTTCTGTTCATCACTGGTTCATTAAACTTTGGTAACTTCGTGTTTCTGCAAAGTTTGTTGGAATCAGTAAGATTCTTTAAACACAGATTAACAACAATTCTTCTTTAAGAAAATATTTCATATTTTTTTCTAATCTGTTTCTGATTCTAGTATCTGTACTAGTTTTAATTTTCTGGTTCTGAAATGTTCTTAAACTTTGTTGTCTTACAAAGTTCTTCAAAGTTTTTGTTCTAAGTATGTTAGGAATATATGGTGAATAACAAAAGATGCAGATATCATGGTACTTGATCATTCTTCTTCAACGCATCCTAGCACTTCTTTAGATCTCTTCCTCAAACATGAATGTATAAGCCAATTTTCTTGCAAACTCTATAGCATTGATATGAAAACGCCTGGAACCGAATAGTATTCCTTTCTGTCCATATAATATACACAATCATTGCAAAGAGACAACCGTTTATTGCACCAGTCCCATCACTCTTTCTTGCCTACTTATTAGCCCATTCTAGCTCAACCTGCCAGCTTCCTATTTGCCAATTGATTCCCAACCATTTCAGTAATCTGGCCCACAATTCTTTAGTTTCAGGAGACTAAAAAAAGGTGATAAAAAGTTACAGCAGCAACTGCACAGTAGCTACATTCCTAGGGGACTTGTATACCAAACTTCTTTAATCATTCTGCTGTAGCTAGCCTCCTCAAAGCTGCTAACCAAAGGATACATTGATGCCTACGATTGATGTTCGATTGCAAAATAATGTATTTTTCTTTTTCTGATTACATATTTTCTACCGGTTTCAATTTTCTAATTTTGAAAATAGTCATTCAACTTGGTTTTTCTTACCAAGTTCTCCAATGTTTTTTTTTCTAAGTATCTTAGGAATATATGATGAACAAAACAACATTGTATAGAACTTATAGTGACTTATATACTCACCCTGCTAGAGAATAGAATGTCAGCACATAAAAAATCAGGCATGACAATAGCATTTTACTTATACTACATAAAAAAGTAAAGAGTTTGAATTCCTTATATGCAAGAAATAATTCAATCCCTAGTAACACTCGTTCAACAATTAGGAAGAGGTTATTTTTCTATATTAATGGACAAGATAATACGTTTCATAGATTGTGGGATTACAATATATTCTTCAAATCAAATATAAAATGCATTTACTACAATAAATCATGATCAGAAATTTATTTGTGTCAGTAAAAGCATAGTTTCAATTCTTTGTGAAAGGATCAATCTTTTTTATCACGACCCGAACTGTAAGACCCCCTAAATGAGTTAAGGTGTCTAGATCCTAACATATCCGTCATAAGGGTATAAGGTTAAAAATTGTTTATAATGTGGTATTGAGTCATTGTATAAAGTTTGAGGTGATTTGGAAGCCAACCGTCAAAGGACGACCAAGACGTTCGACGACTAGTCGCTAAAGGGGCCTTAGATGTTTATATGTGTTTTTGAATGTTTCATGAGCTTATGAAGTCTCAAAATTAGTTATAATGATGTTTATCGGAAGTCTATGGAGTTTCATGAAGTTTAGAGGTGAAACGTCCAAGAACGTCTAAGACGTTCGAAAGTTAGCCCTTGAGATGTTCATGTGTGTCTTAAGTGTGCCTTGCATGTTTGGATGCGTTTTACTTGTTCATTTTGAGTGAAACTTGCATGGAAGGTATTAAAAACGTTAAGGTGTATATTCACATTGGAAACGTCTGGGTACGACTTCCCAAGGGCCCCGCAAGAAAACCTCAAGAAGGACCCAAAGGCTGTCGAGACACTGCCAATCGACAAGCCAAACAACGCCTCATCAGTAGACTAACGCCCCATCGATGGAGAGACATCGATGGGAACTTAGCCTGTAGAAGGATTAGCCATATGAAAGCCTCAGACACAAACTATAGAAGGCATAGGACGGTTCATCGATCGACCAATGTCCCGTCATTGGGTCCGTCGACGCAGTCCTTCAGTTACAGCCATGCAGGCTGCCTATTTATGGGATGAATGGGAAATACACCCCACGTTCTAAACTGACCCTAGGCGGTTTATTTACCTATTTTAAGTATATATAGATGATCTAAAACGTGAATTTCCCATACCAAATCCTCCATTCAAAAATCAAACCTCCCACTCCCAAAATATCCTCTCTAGAAACCTCCATTGAAGGTGAAGTTCAAGGTCAGCTTGTAGATTACATTCCCATGGGTTCTTCACCAATTTTTAGTGGGTTCTTCATCTAATAAAGGTATGGTGATCCTTCATCTCTTTCTAATCTTTCATTTAGAGAGTCCTCTTCAAAGTTTTCAAAGAAGTTTCGTGATCAAATCTCTTCTTCTTCAATCTAGCCATGAGTTCTTTCTAAAAAAGTTTTTAATGTCTTAATCATGATGAATTGATGATAATTTATTGGTTTTAACGTGAATTTTAATCCAATTGCATTGTGAACCCATGTCCCTTCCAAAACTCGATTTAGCCCTTGCATGGGCATTGTGATCGTGGCTTGTTATTGGTTGTATTATGATTCTATTACATTGAATTGCTCATATCTACTGTTATTTAAGTATATTGATGGTAAATTATTGATGAATGATCCAATTGGACCAATGTATGAACATTTGATCACGACTAGTCTATGCCTCTATGTGATCACTGTAACATTGACTCTATAATGTATAATTGTGGAACTCGTTTGTATAAGCATAATCGTAGCTATTGCCTCACATGAATATTAATTATGAATTGTTGATGAGTGATCAGTGTGGATCAAGGTTTGATTATCCTATATCCTTCTATTTTCCATAGATTTCTAAAGTAACATGTTCACTGTAATCTCGAGTTTATGGAAATTGTAGTAGAATTTAGTTTAGGTTATGTTTTCTTTAACTAATGCCTTATATTGATTTTATTGATGAATTTTGGGTATGAATCATTCATGAATCAAAGTAAAGTAGTCTTGGTAAGTATCAATCTAGGTTCCTCTAGCCTATATATCAAAGTATGTGGTATGATGAAGTATGATTATACCTAGTGTCTAATTGCAAGAAGTAAAGAGTTTGAATTCCTTATATGCAAGAAAAAATTCAAGCCCTAGTAACACTCATTCAAAAAGTACGAAGAGAGGTGATTTTTCTATATTAATGGACAAGATAATACGTGTCTTAGATTGTGGGATTACAAAATATTCTTCAAAGCAAATATATAATTCATTTACTACAATAAATCAGGGTCAAAAATTTATTTCGGTAAGTAAAAGCATAGTTGCAATTCTTTGTGAAAGGATCGATCTTTTTTATCACGACACGAACTTCCCTGAGACGCGGACACGGGACCTTGGATCACAAGTGACCCCAAGCTAACTACTAGCATGACAGGAGCATACAAAGAATAATAATAACTGATGCAGAATCTAATCATAAATAAATATGAAATGTCGATTTGACTCGAATCCTGGACCTGATTTTGATACTATGTGCCTACCTATTCAGGAAGGGGCGTATTGCGATCTCCGGTGACGATCGTTCTTTTCTTGTTGCTCCTCAATCTTTTATTTCGAAAATCAAACTTGGATGTCACGGGACTTTCTCACAACTTCGTTCCTTTCTTTTGACCCCTCTCCCTCCTATGTTGTCTTTAGGTTAAATAGAAATTCGAACATGATATACCGAATATTGAGGTAACTGAATGCAATGATCAATTTATAAAATGCTGAAACTGAATACTGAATATACTGATAAATGGTCAATGCATAGAGTCTGACTGAACGGTGGGAGCTACTAATAATCGATAATAAAACCACATGAGCTAAATGTGGAGTTCGATGTATACGCCCATCGAGAGAAGCCAATATACTCTGCCATAGGTTTAAGCATGCTGGCGTGATCACTAAACTGATGCCCATAGAGGGGACTTAAAACCTACTTGGCTAGTAATTCTAGGACTATTTGGGTACGCTGAAACCTAGTCCAACTCGGTATTATGCTACTCCTAATGACTTAAGTGATTAAGATATTATGATTGAATTTCTATAAATAATGGATAGCTCAAAACTGAACATGAAAACTGGGAATGCAACAATTAATCTAATAATTATGCATTAATAACTGAGGCATGTGTATCTAAATAATTGAAATATCTGACCTAGCATGTGCTATTCAAGAACTAAATAAATACATAGCTAAGGTTCTGATATTCATGCAATAATCTTAGTAATAACATGGAAATCTTATTTGGAACATATAACTAATTAATTCATGAATTTCTGTTGAAGTTCTAGAAACCCTAAGTTTAATCATGATATAAGAATCAAGAATTTGACTGAAAACTAGGGATCTAATTGGTGAAAGGAACACACTAGTAAAATCCCCCATACATGGTGATGAAATCCACAAAGAAATAGTTAGATTTAGGGGCTGGAACTGCTAGAACCTTGTTGCGTCTTGAACTAGAGTTCTTGACCTTTTTTTCCTTTCTTGCTTCTAATTTTCTAAGTTTTGATTTATGATTTTGACTTAGGTAAGTTCTTTTATGTTTCTAGGCTTAAACTGACTAAAATATGATGATTTAGGGTAAAAACGATGTATCTTAGGGTTTAAACGAAGTGGGAAAATACCAAAAGACCCCTGAGTTAATTGTTTTCGGACCAAACGATGACCTAAATTGACGGGTCGTCCTTTGGGTTCGTAGGTTGGGTCTGTTCAATAGGACTTTACTAAAACGGGGATAACCTTTTACTAGGAGGCGTGATTTTAGCAAGGTCGGTGGCTATGGAAAGCTAATTCAATTATCTATATTTTGGAATATTCATGGGACACCTAATTCATTTTGTGCTAAGAGTTATGATCATTTGAAGTTGAGCCAACAACATTTCCCCCCTACCTGTTTGTTAATTTTTACCTATGGTCATACCTATGGTCATACCTACGATCTGTAGGTCCATCTACGGATCGTACTGGTCAATCGTGGTTCTTGTTAGACAGAGGGTAAATAGGGTTTTGATCGACAGACATAGACTATAAAATGTAGGTTCGTCCGTCGTTCGACACTTGGTCAAATTTTCTGGGCTGAACTTTTGGGGTCGTCCTTATGTACCGTGGTTTCATGGTACTTTTAATGCTTTTTCCTTAAGTTTGGTGTGTGTCTAAGGCCTTTTTGTAGTAATTTTAATGTCTTTTTATCTGTGTTTGTAGGATAACTATCCAGAACGTAAATACAGAAGACAGTGCAGAAATTAGTGTAGAGTGATGACCTACGGAGCCATCGACGGTCCGTCGAATCATTGACGGTCCGTAGGTGATGATCGTGGACTGGAGGTTCAAGCTACTGAAGTCAAATAGGGGAACTCTGACCAAGTGTGGGGCTACGGAGGGATTGACGGTCCGTCGATTGATCGACGGACCGTCATTGGCAAATCATTGATGGTAACAGAGATTAGTCCCAGTACCCGACGTGAAGAAACCATTAAGTATGGAGGAACGGAGGCCATCGACAGATCGTAGGTCTACTGACGGATCATGCTGTTGGTCCTTCGATGGTAACAGAAAGTGTTGAAAAGTGGAGGCTGAAAAAAGATTTGAAGTATGGACCGACGGAAGCTGTCGACGGTCCGTCGATCCATCGACGGACCGTCATTTGGGTTGTCAACTGAAGACGCGTTTTGGACAGATTTTTCCTTATTTAGAACTCCTTTTTATTTTAGGACTTTATTATTATAAATAGGACTAAAAACCTCATTTTTGGGGTTAGACTCTTTACTATTTTTGAGATTTGTGTTATTGGAAGTTAAACTTTGGTTTTTGGAAATATTTAAATTTTCCGGAATCATTTCTTTCAATATTTTAGTTAATTCAAGTGATATTTCTGGGTTTTCTTCAAACTTGTTAAAGTAAGTACATGATTTCTTGTTTAACTATTATGAATTGAGTAATTCTTAGCATGGTAACTAAATCCACAACAAGGGTTGTGGGAACATGGGTAATTAACATATTAAACCTAGCTAAATAACAATTCTAGAATAGTTTCTTGCATGTATTGATAATTCTTTAGTTTAGAAGTCTTTTTAACGGTGGCCAACGTTAGAACTCGCCTTGTTGCTACTTGCCGGACCAAGGAGGTAGCTAATAAGAAAAGAATTATCAACGTAGATTTAGTATACACTATCTAATAGGCTAGTTTCAATTGGTGCGAAGTAGTAACTTATTCATACATTGAATATGACGCTTAATATGAGGTAAAGGTAAGGCTTAGTAAAGTGAACACACGTAGCTGGACCAAGGTGCGGAGTGAAATTCCCTAGCTGCCGGACCAAGGAATTAGGGATACATAACTTACCACTTTGCATGCATGATACTAGGAAAGAGTTGTTATAGCTAGGATTACCACGTTATAACTCTATGAGGAACACTTATACCCTAGTTTCTCTCATCACTTGATAAACACTAAAGTTTTAATCTTGCTACTTGTTTACTTAGTAATAATTGAACATTTTTGTTACATAAAACCCCCTTTTTATTTCAACTGTTTTCGGAAAGTACTTGACTAAATAGACGTAATCGTAGATTAAAGTTAAGTCTAAACCATTTTCCTTGTGGGATCGACCCCAACATAACAATTGGGTTCTTTACTTTATACGACCTCTTATACTTCTTTAGGAAAGTAAAGTTTGAGCGTATCACTTCCTACTCAAACGACGGATGCACATTACGGGCCGTAGATCAGACTACAGTCCGTCGATGGTAACCGTCGGTTGCACCTGCAGATTTCTGAAAAGTTGATTGCTGGTCTATTTTAGATATGGGGTGTTACAATATACATGGACTCCTCCCCCTTGGTCCGCAAAATGGATCCTCAACGTTTGACTAGGATGGTCCGTGGAATTATTGACGAGGAGTCAAAGAGTCTTGTCGTTTAACCCAAACTTCACTACCTTCACACGGCTTAAGTGGGGGTAGTTGAGTAATTTGTTAATTAATTAATTAATACTAATAAATGGTTATAATTAGTTAATTTAGGGGTATTAAAGTATCCTTGGTCATTAAACTAGTACAACACCCCATAATTCTCAAAACCCAAAAAGTTCTTATGTCTAACTAGATTCTCTCACTACCCCAAAGATCCCCATTGAAGAAGATGGTCAAGCTTTCTCTAGGGATTCATGATCAAGAATTACCTTCACAAATCTCAAACTATTTTTAAGGTATGGAGACTATTCACTCTTGGGACTCTTTTTACCCAAGAGGTTCTTCGAAATTTAATTTTAATATTCTTTAAAAACCTAGTTTTCATCCAATATCGTGGGTCTTCTTTCTAACTTGATTTGTTTATTATTAATTAGATTATTAGGGATGATTTATTTATGGTTATGGGTGGATTTATGTATTACGTCATGCTTTGACCCAATTCCCTAGAAAGGCCCATGAGTACCCCTCTTTTCCTAACCCTAACTTGTGAATATGGCTTGTTTAAGATTACGGGAGATATAATTGCATGTTTTCTTTAATAATTTACTATTTTATGATGATGAGGATGATTGAATTATTGGGTGAATATCATGGATTTGGGTGTGATGTCTTGGATGTATTTCTTGAAGGCCATTGGTAAGACTTTAAAGTTCATAGACACTTGATTGTAATAATGTTGGTCTATTCTTGGTAATGTTGTTCAATTGAAGTATGAATGTGTTAATAGGTTATTAACATGATGGGTGTGAAATGATGATGGTGTATTATTATGAGTGATTGGAGGTGATTACCATTCATCTTATTACTACGTTATTATGTAATGTTCTAACATAACGTTGTGTTGTGATGAAAGGACTTTCACATCCTAGAACCGAGGAGCTATGAACATGTTATATGAGTTGATAAACTCCTAAGACCTATGTTATAAATTTATGCAAAGGAAGACTTAAAAGAAACTTCTAAAAGGGAATTTAGCTTAGCACCGAGTGGACTTGATAATGAGAGATGTCCTTTCTGAAAAGGAATGTAGGTTAACAAAATGTTCTCATGATGTGGAAACTTCAATACGAATTAGCCTAAAGGGAGTTTCTAGTAACTATATCCTAGTTCCTTAACTATGTGCCCCTATAGGAAACCTAGCTACTGGATCCACCTACATGCTATTATCATGTATGTGTCCTACCTTGTCAAGTAGGATGCCCTCCTTCCGGTGTGACGGGTTGACATCGGATTCCTTGTTTAGCTCACATAGTCTAATGTCGGTTATGGTGAAGTTTCCAAAAAGTAAAATAAATGAATGAACGTAAAAGATGAATACTAACTAGGATTACTTAAGTGGTGTACTTAAAGTAGGTAAGGGTATGAGAATTTACCAATTGATTGCACAAGTTGACCTTGAGGGGAGTCTTAGAGTGGTTTCTTTATGTACACATGTTATGAATGAAATGCATAATGTTGATCCTATATAATGTTGGTTTTATATGATGTTGGTTTCACTTGATATACATTAGGTTGGTCTGAATTGTTATGTATGAGGTTGACTAAACTTGTTATGATGTTATATGATGTAAAGGAAATTCTTAGGGTCTCTTTACTAGTTTACTTGGTTTATGTCGGGTTATGGGGCTTCACATATACATTGCACTAGTTGACTAGAATTGGGATTATGAGTTCATTTACTTACAATGAATCAGTTGGTCAAATTGATTTATGAAAATCGGTAAGTTATTGATGTTATGTCATGGAGTTGCTTGTATTCTTTGTGAAAGGATCGATCTTTTTTATCACATGCGAACTTCCCTCCCTTTGGACACGGGATTTTTGGATGACATAGTGACTTGCTAATGTTTCTAGCATGGGCATACAAAGAATAATAATAACTGATGCAGAATTTTCTCATAAAAAATATGTAAATGTCGAGACCATGTGAAGATATTCCTGATTTTGATTACTATTTCCTACCTATTCTTGGATGTATGGGGTATTGTTGGTCCTCTCATGTCCGACTTATAACTGTTTCATATCCTCAATCTTTTAGACGATTGTAAAATCTAGGATATATGTCAGTATTTACCTTATGTTCAAGGGTTGATGTCCTTTTGACAAAATATTGTACTCTACCTCCGCATTTTTCTTTATTATCTATTCATGATGCATGATACCTGAATGCTAAGGGATTTTCTAAGGATCGAATTTATGAAGCTGAAACTGAATACTCAATACTGATTTGGTCAATGCATAGAGTCTGACTGAACGGTGGGAGCTACTAATAATCGATAATAAAACCACATGAGCTAAATGTGGAGTTCGATGTATACGCCCATCGAGAGAAGCCAATATACTCTGCCATAGGTTTAAGCATGCTGGCGTGATCACTAAACTGATGCCCATAGAGGGGACTTAAAACCTACTTGGCTAGTAATTCTAGGACTATTTGGGTACGCTGAAACCTAGTCCAACTCGGTATTATGCTACTCCTAATGACTTAAGTGATTAAGATATTATGATTGAATTTCTATAAATAATGGATAGCTCAAAACTGAACATGAAAACTGGGAATGCAACAATTAATCTAATAATTATGCATTAATAACTGAGGCATGTGTATCTAAATAATTGAAATATCTGACCTAGCATGTGCTATTCAAGAACTAAATAAATACATAGCTAAGGTTCTGATATTCATGCAATAATCTTAGTAATAACATGGAAATCTTATTTGGAACATATAACTAATTAATTCATGAATTTCTGTTGAAGTTCTAGAAACCCTAGGTTTAATCATGATATAAGAATCAAGAATTTGACTGAAAACTAGGGATCTAATTGGTGAAAGGAACACACTAGTAAAATCCCCCATACATGGTGATGAAATCCACAAAGAAATAGTTAGATTTAGGGGCTGGAACTGCTAGAACCTTGTTGCGTCTTGAACTAGAGTTCTTGACCTTTTTTTCCTTTCTTGCTTCTAATTTTCTAAGTTTTGATTTATGATTTTGACTTAGGTAAGTTCTTTTATGTTTCTAGGCTTAAACTGACTAAAATATGATGATTTAGGGTAAAAACGATGTATCTTAGGGTTTAAACGAAGTGGGAAAATACCAAAAGACCCCTGAGTTAATTGTTTTCGGACCAAACGACGACCTAAATTGACGGGTCGTCCTTTGGGTTCGTAGGTTGGGTCTGTTCAATAGGACTTTACTAAAACGGGGATAACCTTTTACTCGGAGGCGTGATTTTAGCAAGGTCGGTGGCTATGGAAAGCTAATTCAATTATCTATATTTTGGAATATTCATGGGACACCTAATTCATTTTGTGCTAAGAGTTATGATCATTTGAAGTTGAGCCAACAATATTTCCCCCCTACCTGTTTGTTAATTTTTACCTATGGTCATACCTATGGTCATACCTACGATCTGTAGGTCCATCTACGGATCGTACTGGTCAATCGTGGTTCTTGTTAGACAGAGGGTAAATAGGGTTTTGATCGACAGACATAGACTATAAAATGTAGGTTCGTCCGTCGTTCGACACTTGGTCAAATTTTCTGGGCTGAACTTTTGGGGTCGTCCTTATGTACCGTGGTTTCATGGTACTTTTAATGCTTTTTCCTTAAGTTTGGTGTGTGTCTAAGGCCTTTTTGTAGTAATTTTAATGTCTTTTTATCTGTGTTTGTAGGATAACTATCCAGAACGTAAATACAGAAGACAGTGCAGAAATTAGTGTAGAGTGATGACCTACGGAGCCATCGACGGTCCGTCGAATCATTGACGGTCCGTAGGTGATGATCGTGGACTGGAGGTTCAAGCTACTGAAGTCAAATAGGGGAACTCTGACCAAGTGTGGGGCTACGGAGGGATTGACGGTCCGTCGATTGATCGACGGACCGTCATTGGCAAATCATTGATGGTAACAGAGATTAGTCCCAGTACCCGACGTGAAGAAACCATTAAGTATGGAGGAACGGAGGCCATCGACAGATCGTAGGTCTACTGACGGATCATGCTGTTGGTCCTTCGATGGTAACAGAAAGTGTTGAAAAGTGGAGGCTGAAAAAAGATTTGAAGTATGGACCGACGGAAGCTGTCGACGGTCCGTCGATCCATCGACGGACCGTCATTTGGGTTGTCAACTGAAGACGCGTTTTGGACAGATTTTTCCTTATTTAGAACTCCTTTTTATTTTAGGACTTTATTATTATAAATAGGACTAAAAACCTCGTTTTTGGGGTTAGACTCTTTACTATTTTTGAGATTTGTGTTATTGGAAGTTAAACTTTGGTTTTTGGAAATATTTAAATTTTCCGGAATCATTTCTTTCAATATTTTAGTTAATTCAAGTGATATTTCTGGGTTTTCTTCAAACTTGTTAAAGTAAGTACATGATTTCTTGTTTAACTATTATGAATTGAGTAATTCTTAGCATGGTAACTAAATCCACAACAAGGGTTGTGGGAACATGGGTAATTAACATATTAAACCTAGCTAAATAACAATTCTAGAATAGTTTCTTGCATGTATTGATAATTCTTTAGTTTAGAAGTCTTTTTAACGGTGGCCAACGTTAGAACTCGCCTTGTTGCTACTTGCCGGACCAAGGAGGTAGCTGATAAGAAAAGAATTATCAACGTAGATTTAGTATACACTATCTAATAGGCTAGTTTCAATTGCTGCGAAGTAGTAACTTAGTCATACATTGAATATGACGCTTAATATGAGGTAAAGGTAAGGCTTAGTAAAGTGAACACACGTAGCTGGACCAAGGTGCGGAGTGAAATTCCCTAGCTGCCGGACCAAGGAATTAGGGATACATAACTTACCACTTTGCATGCATGATACTAGGAAAGAGTTGTTATAGCTAGGATTACCACGTTATAACTCTATGAGGAACACTTATACCCTAGTTTCTCTCATCACTTGATAAACACTAAAGTTTTAATCTTGCTACTTGTTTACTTAGTAATAATTGAACATTTTTGTTACATAAAACCCCCTTTTTATTTCAACTGTTTTCGGAAAGTACTTGACTAAATAGACGTAATCGTAGATTAAAGTTAAGTCTAAACCATTTTCCTTGTGGGATCGACCCCAACATAACAATTGGGTTCTTTACTTTATACGACCTCTTATACTTCTTTAGGAAAGTAAAGTTTGAGCGTATCACTTCCTACTCAAACGACGGATGCACATTACGGGCCGTAGATCAGACTACAGTCCGTCGATGGTAACCGTCGGTTGCACCTGCAGATTTCTGAAAAGTTGATTGCTGGTCTATTTTAGATATGGGGTGTTACAATATACATGGACTCCTCCCCCTTGGTCCGCAAAATGGATCCTCAACGTTTGACTAGGATGGTCCGTGGAATTATTGACGAGGAGTCAAAGAGTCTTGTCGTTTAACCCAAACTTCACTACCTTCACACGGCTTAAGTGGGGGTAGTTGAGTAATTTGTTAATTAATTAATTAATACTAATAAATGGTTATAATTAGTTAATTTAGGTGTATTAAAGTATCCTTGGTCATTAAACTAGTACAACACCCCATAATTCTCAAAACCCAAAAAGTTCTTATGTCTAACTAGATTCTCTCACTACCCCAAAGATCCCCATTGAAGAAGATGGTCAAGCTTTCTCTAGGGATTCATGATCAAGAATTACCTTCACAAATCTCAAACTATTTTTAAGGTATGGAGACTATTCACTCTTGGGACTCTTTTTACCCAAGAGGTTCTTCGAAATTTAATTTTAATATTCTTTAAAAACCTAGTTTTCATCCAATATCGTGGGTCTTCTTTCTAACTTGATTTGTTTATTATTAATTAGATTATTAGGGATGATTTATTTATGGTTATGGGTGGATTTATGTATTACGTCATGCTTTGACCCAATTCCCTAGAAAGGCCCATGAGTACCCCTCTTTTCCTAACCCTAACTTGTGAATATGGCTTGTTTAAGATTACGGGAGATATAATTGCATGTTTTCTTTAATAATTTACTATTTTATGATGATGAGGATGATTGAATTATTGGGTGAATATCATGGATTTGGGTGTGATGTCTTAGATGTATTTCTTGAAGGCTATTGGTAAGACTTTAAAGTTCATAGACACTTGATTGTAATAATGTTGGTCTATTCTTGGTAATGTTGTTCAATTGAAGTATGAATGTGTTAATAGGTTATTAACATGATGGGTGTGAAATGATGATGGTGTATTATTATGAGTGATTGGAGGTGATTACCATTCATCTTATTACTACGTTATTATGTAATGTTCTAACATAACGTTGTGTTGTGATGAAAGGACTTTCACATCCTAGAACCGAGGAGCTATGAACATGTTATATGAGTTGATAAACTCCTAAGACCTATGTTATAAATTTATGCAAAGGAAGACTTAAAAGAAACTTCTAAAAGGGAATTTAGCTTAGCACCGAGTGGACTTGATAATGAGAGATGTCCTTTCTGAAAAGGAATGTAGGTTAACAAAATGTTCTCATGATGTGGAAACTTCAATACGAATTAGCCTAAAGGGAGTTTCTAGTAACTATATCCTAGTTCCTTAACTATGTGCCCCTATAGGAAACCTAGCTACTGGATCCACCTACATGCTATTATCATGTATGTGTCCTACCTTGTCAAGTAGGATGCCCTCCTTCCGGTGTGACGGGTTGACATCGGATTCCTTGTTTAGCTCACATAGTCTAATGTCGGTTATGGTGAAGTTTCCAAAAAGTAAAATAAATGAATGAACGTAAAAGATGAATACTAACTAGGATTACTTAAGTGGTGTACTTAAAGTAGGTAAGGGTATGAGAATTTACCAATTGATTGCACAAGTTGACCTTGAGGGGAGTCTTAGAGTGGTTTCTTTATGTACACATGTTATGAATGAAATGCATAATGTTGATCCTATATAATGTTGGTTTTATATGATGTTGGTTTCACTTGATATACATTAGGTTGGTCTGAATTGTTATGTATGAGGTTGACTAAACTTGTTATGATGTTATATGATGTAAAGGAAATTCTTAGGGTCTCTTTACTAGTTTACTTGGTTTATGTCGGGTTATGGGGCTTCACATATACATTGCACTAGTTGACTAGAATTGGGATTATGAGTAAGGTCTTATGATGTATTGATGATATGTTGCTTATTGATTTATGAAAATGTCTTATTGATGTTATGTCATGGACTTGTATATGTTCTTGGAATGTGCATGAAAGCTTATAAAGAAAACTTGGCATGCTTATAATGTCCCTTTGTGCATATTTTTAAGTGATATACTTGCATATGTTTCCATACATAGGACATGTGGCTTGTAATAACCCATATTCCCTTCTATTTTCTACACTAAGTGTAGGTTCAGGCCATTGAAGATATTCCACTATTTCCTTGAAGAACTAGGATATCAACCCCAAGTTGGTGAGTCCTCATGTCCGAAGATGAAGATTTATAACTCTAGTTTCATATATCCTATTTCAAAGACTTTATTGTAATTCTAATTATGAAACATATTTTAATCATGTAAGGGCTATGTCCCAAATATTGTACTCTAAGTATATTTGCTTTTATTTTATCTATATATGATGCGATAATGTATGCTAAGGGATTTTCTAAGGGCTCTTCAAGGATGAAGACGCTGATTACTGTTAGAACAAAAATACTCAAGAAACTGATTTGAAAAAATCAAAATAGAGTGAACTTATGAAATTCCTTGTGTATATTAATCTGCAGAAAGTCTGAATTTATACAAAGAAAAAACATAAACATTAAAACTAAAATAAGAACATGTGCCACTAACTACCATAAAAGAGGCCACTAACAGCCATAATGGGGCCAATAATGGGGCCACTAACTTCAGAAAGTTGAGCAACTAAAGTTGTCTAAGTCTAGCTAGAAAATAGGATGCACTAACTGAAATAAGTAAAAACAGTAAAAATAATAATAAGCTGAAAAAATGCCAATTGTCTAACACTCCTCCTTGACATTTTTGTGGCAAACACCAATTCTTTGCCTCAGATCCTCAAACCTTTCCTTTGGGAATGACTTGGTGAAAATGTCAGCTAGCTGGTTCTCAGATGAACAATGAACAAGCAACACTTCATTAGATTGTTGGACTTCTCTAATAAAATGAAACTTGATCTTGATATGTTTAGTTCGACCATGAAACACTGGATATTTTGAGATTGAAACTGCTGAACTGTTGTCACACATGATCTTGGTAGCTTCTCTTTGACTTCTACTAAAGCCAAGTTGGATGATATGATTGTCCATCCTCTCATACCATGCCCTTGGGGCTTGTTTTAGGCCATACAAGGCCTTTGTTAAGAGATAAACTTGATCCTCTTTTCCAGGAGTTGAGAAACCATCAAATTGCTCTACATAGATCTCTTCAGCAAGCAAACCATTCAAGAAAGCCGATTTGACATCAAGTTGATGAATCTGCCAGGAACTATGAGATGCAAATGCAAGAATAAGCTTGATTGTGTCATACCTTGCTACAGGAGCAAATGTTTCCTGGTAATCCACACAATATTGTTGTGTGTATCCCTTCACCACCAATCTAGCCTTATGTTTGCAAATTGTTCCATCAGGATTGAGTTTTGTCTTGAAAATCCATTTTACACCAATTACTTTGCGATTTCTAGGTCTGTCAACAAGCTGCTAGGTTCCATTCTTCTCGATCATGTCTAGTTCTTCTTGCATAGCTCTCCTCCATGCCTGAGAGTCTTGTGCTTCAGCATAGCTTGTTGGTTCAGAGCTAAACAAGTTACACTGCTGATAGACATCTTTTAAGGATCGAGTTCCCCTCACTGGTACATCATCCACTAGTTCATCTTCTGAAAGTTGAGGCTGCTCTATTGAAAATGAATCAGAATAAGAGGTCTTGTGATTTTTCCAATCCCAACCAGCTGTTTCATCAAACTTCACTTCTCGGCTAAGAATTAATTTGTCTGATTTCAAACAGAAAATCCTGTAACATTTGGATGAACTATAGCCCATAAATATGCCTTTATGAGCCTTGTTGTCCAGCTTACTCCTTTTTGTTTCTGGAACTCGATAATAACATATACACCCAAAGATTCTGAGATGGTGTACTGATGGTTTGTTCCCACACCAAGCTTCATATGGAGTCATGTCCTGCAAGGCCTTAGTGGGCAATCTGTTCAGCAAATATACAGAGGTATTGACTGCCTCAGCCCAAAACTGATTTGGGATCTTTCTTTCGAGCAAAAGACATCTGGCCATCTCCATTACTGTCCTGTTATTCCTTTCAGACACGCCATTTTGTTGTGGAGTGTATGGTAATGTCAATTGACGTTCAATACCTGTGCTATTACAAAACTCCACAAATTGAGAAGAAGTATATTCTCCTCCATTATCAGACCTTAAAGCCTTAATACTAAGATTACATTGATTTTCTACTAAAGCTTTAAATTGTTTAAAAACATCAAAGACTTCACTCTTCAGTCTTATGAAATAAACCCAACACATTCTGGTGTAGTCATCAATAAAGAGGAGAAAGTATCTGTTACCACTCAGCGAATCTGTTTTCATTGGGCCGCAAACATCCGTATGAATGAGCTGAAGTTTCTGGTTAGCTCTCCGTACTTGATTTGCTTGAAATGGCAATTTTGTTTGCTTTCCCTGTTGGCAAGTTTCACAAACTTGAGCATTAGAAAGAAATTCAGGCATATGTTCCACTAGCTCCTTTTTTTTCATATCGGTGATGCTTCTCAGATTGAAGTGACCAAACCTTTTGTGCCATAGGTTTGTACATGTTTGCGAAGTAATAGTGTAAGCCTGCTCAGTTATTTTCTCCCAAACAACTGAAAACATTCTGTTGCTCATCTTGACATAAAATAACTCTACTCCAGAAGGGTCAGAAACAACACATTCACGATTCTTAAAATGCAGAGAATAATTATTTTCAAGCATTTGTCCAACACTCAACAAATTTTGACTCATATCAAGTGTGTACAAAACATCAGAAATAGTTTTGATACCTGATATTGTTGAGATAGACACTGTACCTCTGCCTTTGACTTCTACTACCTCACTGTTTCCCACTCTTACTTTATATTTGTAAGTATCATCGAGGAATTTGAACAGTTCAACATCATTGCACAAGTGATGTGTGCAACCACTGTCAAGAAGCCATGAATCAGAGGATTCACTGATTGAAAAGTATGAAATTGCAATGAGTTGCTCTTCATGTGCATCGGCAGCTTCTGCTACTTGTGCTTGCAAAGCACAAAAGGCCTTTGCTCTTGATTTGCAGACCTTGGATACGTGTCCCGTCTGCTTACAGTTGCCGCATATAGCATCGACTCTCCACCAACAATACTTCTCCAGATGTGTATTTCTTTTACAATGTTTGCAAAGAGGGAACTTCTTCTTCACATCTCCACTATTGTTTCCTCCATCATGCTTGCCTTTATTCTTTTGGTGGAATTGTTGCTTTCCTTTTTGCTTTTGTACATAGAAATCTCCTTCACTGAACTTTTCCCGTCTCATTGTCCTCCTTTGCTCTTGTGCTTGAAGAGCACTCATTAGTTCACCTAATGAAAGTTTGCTCAGGTCCTTGGATTCTTCAAGAGAGGAAATCTTAGATTCAAACCTCTCAGGAAGAGTCACAAGAAATTTCTCCACAATTCGTTTATCTGTAAATTCTTCACCAAGAAGTCTAATATTATTAACAATTAAGGAGATTCGATCAGCATACTTACTGATAGTTTCATCCTCCTGCATATTCAAGGACTCAAACTCTCTTTTCAGGTTCAACACTTGCATTTGACGTGTTCTATCGCTGCCTTGATATTCTTCTTTCAACCTATCCCAAGCCTCTTTTGCAGTTTTGCAAGTCATGATTCTGTAAAACACAGAATCTGCCACAACATTCTGCATAAGCGACTTGGCTTTAGATTTCTTTGCCTTCTCTTCGTTGTTGGATTTGATCTGAGCCAAGGTAGGATTTGCTGGTAGAGCAGCAAGTGGTTTATCTTCCGTCACAGTTTCCCAAAGTTCATAGGCTTCCAAAAAAGCTTGCATCTTCACAGATCAGATTTGGTAATTTTCACCAGTGAAAGTGAATGGTGGATTTAAAGGTAGGTTGTTGGATTCCATTTGTGTTGTAGGTTAAAACTTTTTTTTGTCCTGTAAGATCAACTAGAGGCTCTGATACCACTGTTAGAACAAAAATACTCAAGAAACTGATTTGAAAAAATAAAAATAGAGTGAACTTATGAAATTCCTTGTGTATATTAATCTGCAGAAAGTCTGAATTTATACAAAGAAAAAACATGAAAATTAAAACTAAAATAAGAACATGTGTCACTAACTACCATAAAAGAGGCCACTAACAGCCATAATGGGGCCAATAAAGGGGCCACTAACTTCAGAAAGTTGAGCAACTAAATTTGAACAACTCAGATTCATCTATAAAAGAGTAATAATTATCTTCTTGTCCAAAATGTGAATACAAAAATTCTAAAGAAATCCACTCCAGATACGAACATCTTAATGTTGCAATGATGTCTTATAGGATACTATCATTTCACACTCGTGGTATGACAACTGGATAAAACCACTGATCTTTATGATCATATGCACCAAATCAAAATCAACAAATTTGAAGACTATCCAGGGTCCCAAAATTCCAACGAGGCCCAAAACAGGTGAAACTCAGGGATGACCAAAATGAGGTAAGTAAGAACGCCCCTCAAATGAAAAATCTCTCTTTCATGGTGATCCTTTAAATCATTCCGCCACTCTCTTACTTTGCATCTTAGTTTTACGACCATTTGTGGGTTAAAGGAATATGGAAAGTTCATGATTCTACAAATTAACAACAAACAAATTCTAAACTCCATTTTGACATATTTTGACTTAATATAATTATCGTGACCATATTGACAAATAATACGCAATTTGTCTAAAGGGTGTTGGAGCCCTTTAGATTGTAGGGTGGCTACTAATCGTGCAGACTGACACAAAGGGTAAAACCACCTAAAGCTTATGCAACATGTAAATCCAAATTGATTTTTTAAAGAATTTATTCAATACTGAGTTGAAGAGGTTCTATGTGAGAAAGCAATATATCCTTGTTAGATTATACTTCTCAGTTATATATAGGTCAGCCTTTATACTTTATTCACCTTAGTATATATCATGCTTGCTTAGTGCATTCCATGTAATGATGCATACTTTGCGCTATATCGTTTACTGATGTAGGTTCGGGTACTCATCGTCCAGATCAATACTTTTAGAAAACTACTCTCTAGTCTAATCATCACATTTGACATTAAAGTGAAAACATAATGTGAAGGAATCCACTTAAAAAAAGGCCTTACTAGAAATAAAGTTTAAAGATCATCTAAAGGAATGGGTTTACTGCTTAGTACATGTCACTATGGTGGTAACTCGACCTAATAGACCGAAGATCCAAAAACTTAAGCTCAACAAGAAAACAAATTAGTCAATGATTGTTTGGTATTATCAACAAACACAATCCGTTCTCATGTTGAATACAACGTTCAAGAATATGGATAAAACAATAAGACTTGTTAATGAGTTAATAAAACATAAAGTTTTTAATGATTTTCTATGTTTGACAATTATGATCAAATTGTGTATCTATGGGATAACACTTGTTAGAAATCACCTATATGCGTGTGAGAGGATACCTCTTCAAAGAAAATCATTATAAAAAGTCTATTATCTATACACTCATGAAACTAGGAGTGTTCTTGGATGAAACAAACACAACTTTAAGAACAATATTAGTAAAAGGTTTATTTTGTGACATATGGTTGTATATGTATACAACAATGGTAGACCATTTCTAGGATATCACGCCTACAAATTGACCGAGTATATATATCCGACATATTTTCACAACGACAATTTCATAAAGGAAAGCTCATTATATATGCCGATGCAATTAATTCTTGCTTGTAAAGTATAACACTTTTCCGTTTATTTGTCTTAGAACTACTCCCAATTCATGCGAGGGATTCTTGGGTAAAAAGTGTGAATGGAAACAGAAGAGTTCTGACTTTTATGAAAGGTTCTGACCTTTCCGAATGATTGTGACTTTTCTAGTAAGGAACAATATGCACCTTTTCTCACTAACCTTTGTTGTCTATAAATAGAGGAATTTCCTCTCGCTTTAAGAGAACCAATTTTTTTGGACATCTTGTACTATTAAATCTTGTATTGGTAGAGTATTTTTGTATCATTGAGTGGTCCGCTGATACCATGGGTATAGGTATTTTTGCACAGTTGAGTAAGACCTTACTATCCTAGAAGTATGTATTCCATTAATGTAGGGCACTTGAGGGGAATAATTTACTTAAGAGGACAATCTGCATTCACTAGGCTCGATTTTCTTCTTTGAGAAAAATATTTCATTGTTTAATGTTTTTCTAATTATATAGTTCTACCGGTTTCAATGTTCTAATTTTAAAAATAATCATTAAACTAGGTTTTTTCTTACCAAGTTCTCCAACTTTTTTTTCTAAGTATCTTAGAAATACATGATGAACAACACAACATTGCATAGAACTTATAGTGACTTATATGCTCACCCTGCTAGATAATGGAATGGAATGTCAGCACATAAAAAATCAGGCATGACAATAGCATTTTATTTATCCAATCCACACACTACATCAAAAAGTAAAGAGGGTTAAATTCAATATATGCAAGAAAATAATTCACACCCTAATAACACATTCAAAAAGTAGGAAGAGAGGTGATTTTTCTATATTAATGGACAAGATAGTACGTTTTTTAGATTATGGGATTACAATATATTCTTCAAATCATATATTTAATGCATTTACTATAATAAATCATGGTAAGAAATTTATTTCGGTCAATAATAGCTTAGTTGCAATTCTTTGTGAAAGGATCAATCTTTTTTATCATGACCCGAACTGCCCCTGTGATGCGGGCACGGGACGTAGGATCACAAGTGACCCCAACCTAACCCTACTAGCATGAAATGAGCATACAAAGAATAATAATAACTGATGCGGAAGCTAATCATAAATAAATCTGAAATGATGGGTAATCCGTATATAGTAAATATGAATATATCAAATCTAAAAGTTTAAGTCAAGAGAAATATAAAACTCAAATACTAAGCAAATTCTAACATGTCTGAAATAAGCCTCTAAAGTTAACTAGAAATGTTGAGACATGCCCCAACCAGATCTACCTAACTGAAACTAAAGAAGAAAAGTTGTAAGATAAACATGTCACTAGTCTTGAAACAATGAGACCTCACCATTGATGTTGTCAAACCAAAGATCTGGATCCGATATATGCATGATCTAAATACTAGGACCTGAACCTACATCACGTGAAGAAGTAGCACAAAGTATGTGTTAGTACGTAAAAGTTATTTAGCTTGGCGGATAGAGTAAAACTTAATTAACATATAGATAAACAAGAAATAAACCAAGAGTGTAATCTCCACATGATATAGATACTTAATACTGAGCAAATTGAATGCAATGACAAATGTATAACATGCTAAGACTGGACACTGACTAAAGTGAAATGGTCAATGAACTAGAGTTTAAATAAACTGTGGGAGCTACTAATAACCGATAATAAAATCACATGACTAAATTTCGATTCTGATGTGTACGACCAATCCAGAGAACAAAATATACCGGGCCAAAGAAATAAAGACATGCTGGCGTGATCACTAAAATGATTCCCACCAAGGGTACATACAACTTATGTGGCTCATAGTTCTCGAACTATATGGTAGATGAACCTACTCCAACTCGGTATTATTCTAGTACCAATATATTAAGTGATTAACATAGTATGATTGTATATCTATGATACACCGAATACCTCAAAATGACATTCCAACTTAGAATGCAGATTAATAAACTAATTATGACACGTTTCAGAATGAAGCATGTATATCTGAAATAACTTAAATATTTGGCCTAGCATGCATAATTTAAGAACTAAAAAACTACTTAGCTGGGGTTCTTAAATTCATGCAATAAATTGATTAATAACATAATAATTTAATTTGGATCATTCTAACAATTAAAACCCCAATAAATATATTAGTAAAGAAACTCTAGGTCGATATGATATTGAGAGAGTGAAGAATCTGACTGAAAACTAGCTACCTAATGGGTGAAAGGAACCCACTAGTGAAATCTCACATACTTTGTGACAAATTCCACTGAGAAATCTTTCAATTTCGGGGCTAGAGCTGATGGAACATTGTTGTGTTCTTCAACTAGGGAGGTCTCGCCTCTTTCTCCTTTTCCGCTTCTAATTTTCTAAGTTTTGATTAATGATTTAACTATGGTATGTACTAGTTATGTTTCTAGGATTAAACTGACTAAAATCACTTAGTTTAGGGGTTAAATGGCTTAGTTTAAGTTCCCAACAAATAGGAGAAAAGACCAAAATAACCCTACTTAAAAATCTGACAGGCCGACCACTTCCACTTCCATGGACCGTGTGAAGGACCCCAGATCGTGAAGGTCCCCATGGTTCTCATTATGTCAGGAGGTCTGAGGGTTCTGGGGTTTGGTCCACAACCCCCTACTACGGTCCGTGTGGAGGACCACAGACTATGAAAATCCCCATGGTCCTCACTTTGTCTTAGATTTGGAGGCTCAGGTCTAGGGGTCTACTTGTTAAGCCTCCGCGGACCACCTCACGATCCGTGTGAAGAACCACGGACTGTTAAGGTCCTCGTGGTCCTCACTTAGGTGTGAGGATCACTAAAAAAATCAGGCTAATTTGCAGAGGTTTATTTGTGGGGTTTTTAAAAAACTCTTCTATAAATTATTTTGTAGTGTTTATTTAAACCCCTGCGATATAATTTATTTGGTGATGGTTTTATTGTGGAGGCTTGTGATAACCTCCGCAAATTGCACCAATTTGTGAGGTTTTGTGAATGTCGCAATTTATTATAATTTATAGTGATTTTATTGTGGAGTTTTGTGATAACCTCTGCAAATTACATCAAATTGTGAAACTGTAAATACCACAATTCATTACAATTTGTTACTCTTGTATAAAATAGGAAATAAAAAAATTGCAATATAAAAAACACATTAAAAAATAAGGTAACCATGAAAATAAAAAATACAAATTATTATATGCATTCCATGTTTAATTAGTATGAGTAGAGCAAATTAAGTTGTAAATTGAATTGCGTTATCAATGTACAGACAATTTAGATATTTAGGTTCATTTTCTCAAGATAATGAAATAATAGATGAAATTGTTACTCCTATAATATATAATTGAATGGTTAAAATTAAAAATTTATTGTTTTCTTATGTGATATATATACACCAAAGTATAAAATATATTTATATGTGACAATTATATGATAATAAGCACTAGGTCGGTAAAGTTTAATCTATTTCCATGAGATGAATATTTGAAAGAAGTAGATGTTGGAAGTGTATTCTTACAAGATTAGGTAAGATTAAAAAATAACAACCTTCACCATAAGGTACTAGGAGAACGTTTTGACTTTAAAATGAAAAATCATTTTAGATAATTTAGGAATCATTTATTTTTAATAAAATTAAGATGTCAAAATATGAATATAATTTTAATATTTGACTTTAAATACAGGTTTTAAATATTGGATGTTCTATTTAGACCCAATTACTATATAGTTAATATTATTTTTACATATGAATGTATAAATTTGTCTTTATCTAAAAAATTAATGAATAAAAATTTATAAAAAAGTGAAATTCATCTAATACTATATCAACAAAATATTATTATGTTATAAGAATATATGGTGTTGTTGTGATGAAAGAAAATACTAAATAAAATAATAAACTCAAATCAATATAATCAAATTACTAATTACCGTTTTTACATTTGTTTGATGTGAAATCACTTGTTAAAGTTTTAAACTATAAGTTATCAAACATAGTTACTAATTGTGTCAATTTGTCATGAATTAAGATTTATGTTGTTTTGTAACTTAAATAATAATGTAGTCTATGTTATAAATGAGAGAATTCGAGTTTCTTAACGATAAGAGGAAGTTGGTCGGATGGTAAGCACCCCTCACTTCCAACACAGAGGTTGAGAGTTCAAGTCACCAAGGGAGCAAAATGGGTGGGATCTCCAAAGGAGGGTAAATAAAGTAATAAAAATGGTAAAAACCCTTTAAAAAGAATTAAATAAGATATTGAGACTATATTGTGTGTGTTATTTAAATCTTGTAGAGTGTAGCTATTAAAGTTCTAAAATCATATATAAGGTGTTACGAATTACCAGACATTGAAAATTCATTTTGTAGTGGACGTAATGGAGGTTCTATTAAACTGTCACAAATATGCTCGTGGCATAGGTAATTGAGGCAGTTTCTAAAACCGCCTCAATTAATTTTGTGTGGGTCAAAAACCCCACAACTCTATAAAATACCCTCCACAAAATGACCCCTTTTTTGTAGTGGATCTATGGGATTTCTAGGTCCTTATGCATACTACACGATCTGTCGTCCAGACCATGGCCCATGAATGGTTTCGTGGTATGACATCTAGGCCTGGTGAAGTTACTCTAGACCACAGAGAGGTCAACAGACCATAGACCCTATCACGGTCCGTGAACCCTGTCGTGGTTCACTACTTCGGGTATGTTTTCTGCAATTCTTTTTTAGGTCTTGTTTACGAGTTGTTATAATATATCCCCCTTCAGAAAATTCATCCTCGAATGAAGGCTAAACTAACTTAAATGGAGGGAGAGGGCTGCAATCCCTACCTCGAAACATTGGAAGCTTATTTCTAGTTGAGCTAAGTTCCAAGAATATGCAGATACACTGAAAATAAGAGTACAAACTGAAAGAACATGGTACTAAGACTGAATATACGCATCAAACAGAAAAACATAAGAGGAACTATAACCTCATGGTGGAATTGAATATGAAGGAAAGAGGTGAGGGTACTTGGCCTTCATGGCTTCTTCCATCTACGGACTAACTCCTCCATAAAACCTTGACTTAAGTGACTTCTTTGTTTCTCAACTTTCGAACGTAATGATCAAGGATTTCAATTGATACCTCTTCATAAGTGATACTATCCTTCAAAGCCACACTTTCTAAAGGTACAATAGATGTTGGATCACCTAGAAAGTTCTTTAAAAATGTGGAAAACTAGATGCACTACTGCGAATTTTGTTGGCAACACTAACCCATAAGCCACTTTACTAACCCTTTTCCAGATACTGTAAGGGCCTATATATCAAGGACTGAGCTTCCTCTTCTTATGGAATCTCATCACCCCTTTCATAGGCGACACTTTAAGGAAAACCTCATCATCAACTTTGAGCTATTGTCCCTTACCCTTACATCTATAAAGGATATTTAGAAACTCTTAGTTGTCTTAAGTATATCTCTAATGAGTTTCACTTTCTCCATAGCTTCATGGAATAAATCATGTCTTATCAAGGCTTCTTCACCTACTTCAAACAAACAAACTGGATACCTACATCTGCGCCCATATAATGTCTCATAAGGGGCCATCCAAATGCATGAACGGTAACATTGTTGTAGGTGAACTCTATAAGAGGAAGGTGATCATCCCAACTACCCATGAAATCAATCACGCAGGCTCTCAACATGTCGTATAAGGTCTGAATGGTATGCTCTACCTGGCCATCCGTCTGTGGATGAAATATTGCGCTAAGGTTAACCCGAGTATCAAGACTTCCAGAAGCAAGAGGTAAAATGAGGATCTCTACCTGAGCAGATAGACAAAGACACCCCATGCAACCTCATTTATCATTCCTTGCATTGGCATAGTAAATTTAGCTACATAGTAAATGTAGCTACATAGTTATCATTCCTTGCATTGGCATAGTAAATTTAGCGAAAAATTTAAAACTTTTCATAGCACATTATATGCTAGAAACTTCACTTCATATATATAAAAAATCTTGCTACATAGTTAATGACTTTATTTCTCTTTGCCATCTTAGACTCAATCAACATTAGAGTACATTAGGGACACGGACCTTACAACATAATACATAAGTACATTTTTTAAGAAACTTTACAGTAAACCATAAGTAGGGAATCCTCGGAACTTAAGGACCCCTTTCCTTGAGCTTGAGAATCACATATAAAGCTCCTCAATCAGATAGACATCCTATAAGCATCCATAACCTACACTTTGTGTAAAAAGTAGAGAAGAATTGGATTAGTACAAGAATGCACTAAGAATGACAACCATGCAAAAACATGCATTTAAAAGGGCATTTTCTTCAAATCCATACATGATGCCTTTTTGAGTAAATCTTCATAAAACCTTTATAAAATAGCATATAGACCATTCACATGTTTCATATAAACATAATCAAAGTCCAAACATCATATAAAATCACATATAGAATTTAAGGCACATTTGAGGTCAGTTTACAGTGAGCTATCTTTTCTTTTATTCATTAACCTCCCAAGTAACCCTCTAGTGATACTTGGTGCAATGCATCGCCTTAACACAAACAAAGCATACATACAACCTACATAAGCCAACACCTATCAAGCATAATATATCAAAGACACATTTAAGTCAAGACTTCATTGACTTTACAGTAAGTTACATCTATTGGCACATATTTTTGCTTCACTTTACATAAGTCATTACAAGACCTTACTCATGACCCCAATCTAAGTCTACTAGTGCAATGTACATGTAAAACTCCATAACACATATACTTAGTAAACCTATCATGAGACCACAAGACTTAACACTTCATACATCAACTTATCAATTAAAGGCAACTTCATCCAAGCTAGGCAAGACCTTCATCATATAGTCATCAAGACCAACATCATGAATATAGGGACAATTTCACATCATATAGACTCATACCATGCACATCTTCATAAAAAGTAGCCACTTACTACAATGTCATGCATACAGACATAAGCACAATCATACACATTAGGCCACCTCTCTAGGACTTCCTAAGGAGCTACTTGTGAAATGTCTAGATGGGTTCATTAATTCCACCTATCCTAAGTAACCTCCCTTAAGTTATCCTATTTAGAATCCTAGTAATTTACTTTCATTGTCCATTTTACTTTAGGGAAACTATAGCCTTAACCGAAACTAAGACCATGGGTGCTAAACATGGAATTTGGTGTTGTAGAGACTTACACCAATGGAAATTGTTCCACTTATAAAAAGTAGAACCTTAACATATGTCCTATCATCCTAAGTGAATTCATTTTCTACATCCTATATGGCAAGCATAGTTTATGAAACTAACAGATAGGTATGATCCCTTTACATGCCATTTGGCGATCGGGGCCTCCTCCTGGGTAAACCTTCCTCAAAGGGAAGCCACCACCTCATGTGTTTTCCTCTAAGGGAAGTCAACACTCTATAAGGAAAAAATGGTGAATCTTCCTCCAAGGGAAGTCAACACCTCTCATTGACAAATTCACTCGATGCTAAGGTAAGTTCCCTTTATTGAAAAGCCTTTATTACATTAATTCATAAAACATAGGCTTAGGATATTTGTTCCTCATATACTTATAGCATATTCAAGCACCTATTTAGTTAAGGATACACTTGAGCACATCTTCATGTGTGTGTACTTGTATGTGAGCAAACCTTTCACATAACACATAAATGTCACGCATGTTCATATATGAATGCATAAGTCTATAGAAACAACAATATGATCAATCCTTTCATATAAACACATTAATACACTATGCACATTTATACTTCCATCATATCATATAAGTCATATTCATAATATGCCCATACATTCATTCTCATGTACATATAAACCAAACCTAGGTACTATCCTATCAAGGTGCACAAGTGCAATGCATAGACAAGGTCCCATACCCTTACCCATACTAGTACACCTATCAAGTCATCCTAGTTGAGGAATACATAACATACTTCACATACATATACTTTACATGCATAGTAGTAGATAGTAGTTAATATGAGTACAACCTTTCATTAGACACTATGAACATTTACTACATTGTAAGAATGCATAATGTGTGAGTGTGGGTATACATTGGTAAACAGGATCACATAATGTCTATAAACAACACATTGAGGCATCTATCCTCTTAGGACCACATTGCACTTTCAAGCATAGACCACACAATACAATTTAGCAGAGGAGGCAACCTAACATCATATTATACTTTAAGACTCCTAACATTAGCTATTCACACATTTACATATGGGTACATGGGTAGGGGTCGTCAATCCTTAACACTTCATTAATGGAAGCACCTACACATGATCTTACATAACTATTTACATGCTCATAAACATAATAACATAACCTAGACTCACAACTTAAGTAGAAGACTAGGCACAAGTTACACATAAGGTGTTCATCATAACCACTCCTTCATATATTCATAAATTTGCCTTCAAGTCAATGGTCAAAACATATATAATGATAATAATTTAAACACCTCAATCATAAGTGGACCATACCACACAATGCCATACCAGGCTTCATCAACTACAACAATGTAGAAAAGTAGAGAAATAGAATAGTAGAGCAATTCTTACCAATCCTTTAGCCCTTGGTCATCATTGACCATTACTACTCTTTCATCAATAAATAAAGTATAAGGAAGTAGCTAAAGTACCATAATCATATATAAAGTCATGAATAATCTACTACAAAGTCATGCTACAACTAGCAACACATTAACATAATAGAAGGTAGTAAGACATAGACCATTAACCAACTTCACTTGCATGGATTATATATCATATTTCATTAATGTTATCAATCTAGGGCAGTGGCTAAATATACACTTAGCCTATCGATATCATGTTTAAATCCCTACAAGATCATGATACCAACATAGGCATTAAACTATCAATTCACTAGAGAGTAGAGAAAATAGGCAATGCTATTGATTTCCTAAACCCTTGATCATCAAACATATTTTTAACAATAATGTACATGCTAGGCAGTAGCTACATAGATCATTATTCAAAAGGAATCATGCTTCACCTAACCAAAAATCGAGATCACATCTCATACATAGTATTATCAATCGATAGATTAGAAAACTTAGATCAACTCATATCAATACTTCTTCACCTTGATCATACACGATTCATACTTACAATTCAATAATAATATTATCTTTAGCAAGTAGCTACAACAACCACAACATAATCGAATTCCACTTTTATTCATTTAAAGGTCCATATTACAGTGATTACATAAATGCATATGTTAGCCATGTTCAAATCTTCATATATTAATCCACATGGATCCTTCATCATCAATTCACGTAAATAATAGTAGGTATAAGCAATTCAATGTAAGAGAATCACGATTTTACCAATAACAAGCCATGATCACAATGCCCATGCAAGGGCTAAATCGATTTTGGATTAAAATCACATTAAAACCAATACATTATCATCAATTCATCATGATTAATCCATTAAAAACATTTTTAGAAAGAACCCATGGCTAGATTGAAGAAGAAGAAGTTTGATCACGAAATCTCTTTTGAAACTTTGAGACTAACTCTCTAGATGGAAGGATAACCATACCTTTGATTAGTTGAAAACCTCTAAAACTTGATGAATAATCCATTGAAATCCAATCTCCAAGTTGTTCTTGAGCTTCACCAACAATGGAGTTTTCTAGGCAGAATTGGTTTTGGAGGGAAAGTTTATTTGGTGTGAATTAGATTGGGAATGAGTTGATTACGTTTTTCATCACTTATATACACCCAAAAATAGATAAATAAACCTATTAGATTCAGGTTAGGACGTGGGGTGAATTTCTCATTCACCCCTTTAATGAAATAGTCGGTAGGCAGCAACTGAGGGCCACAATCGACGGGCACCATCGACGGCCAATTGGTCCATCGACGGGCAGTCTGTGGCTTCACTTGATTGGACCTTGGGCTGTTATTTGGCTAATAGTTTTTAAGGATAAGTGTCCATCGAAGATACCTCCATTGATGGGACGTTGGTCAACCAACTGGGCGTCGTTTGGTTCAGTCGATTGACACAACCAAGGCAGTGTCTCGACAGCCCTTGGGTCCTTCTTGTGGGCCCTTTTGTGTGGACCTTAGGAAGTTGTACCCGGGCGTTTCCAACGTAAATACAATCCTTAAAAAGTTTTATACCTCCCACATCAGTTTCACCCAAAAGAAATACTCGCAAGACATACAAACATACAAGGCCCCATCAAGACACACATGAATGTCTCAAGGGCCTACTTTCGAACGTCTTAGACGTTCTTGGAGGTTTGACCTCCAAACTTCACGAAAATATTATGCTCTCGACACCCTAACTCATTTTGGGGGTCTTACACTCACAATCTCATTAATGTAAAGCTTGGCGTACTCCTCCGCCGAATCTATTTTCTTGACTGCACAAAAGCGTGAAGACTTTGCAACTCTATCAATCATCACCCAAATGAAATCATGAAACCCGTGAGTACGAGGTAAACCTTTGATGAAATCTATGTTGTACACTTCCCATTTCATATAGAAATGTCAATCTCTTGAGTCATACCTCCTAGTTTCTGATGTTCTACCTCGACTTGCTGGCAATTTGGGCACTTAGTCAAAAAATTCACTATGTCTCTTTTTATATCATTCCACCAATAGACTTCCTGCAGATTGCAGTACATCGTAGTGGCGCTTAGATGAATAGAATATCTGGAGTTATGGGTTTCTGCAAGAATATGTTGTTTCAACTCACCCATCTTAGAACACATAATCAACCCTAATAGCGTAGTACACCATATTTCCCTTGGTAAAAAAACCTACACTCTTTGATGATGGATTGCATCCTTTATTTCAAGCAATATTGGATCACTGTCTTGTTTATCCTTAAACTCCACCACCGATGAAGATTTTTCCCCATTTTGAACCGTTACACCACCAACTTATATGCTCATTAGACGAACTCCTAAGCGAGAAAGTCTATTAACCTCCTTTGCTAGGTCTGTTCTTTTTCCCTCAGCATGTGCTACACTACACATAGATAATATTCTAAGAAAATACGCTACTACATTTGCAAAACCTGGATGGTAATGCACACTTATATCATAATCTTTGAGGAACTCTAGTCATCTTCTCTAGCAAAGATCAACTTTTTCTGGGTGAAGAAACAGAGAAGGCTCTTATGGTGTGTGAACAAATCTATGTTAACACCAAACAAGTAATGTCTTCAAATCTTAAGTGCAAACACAAATACTTCCAGCTCAAGGTCGTGAGTCGGATAGTTATTCTCATGCACCTTATGTTGTCTAGAAGTATTATCAATAACCTTACCACGTTGCATCCACACACAACCTAGGACGAATGTTGAAGCATGAAAAATAGATGACATAACAATTTGACCCTTCTTGAAGAGTCAAAATAGGAGTGCTAGTCAAACTAGTTTTTAATTCTGCAAAGCTTTTCTCACAATCATACGTCCACTGATACTTGACTTTTTTCTCAGTCAACTTAGTCAATAGACATTCTATGGATGAAAATACTTCCACGAATCTTATGTAATAACCCACTAGACCAAGAAAAATTCTGATATCTATAGGAGAGGTAGGTCTATGATATTGTTTCACTGCGTCTGTTTTCTGGGAATTAACTCGAATCCCTTTGCTCGACACTATATGTCTAAGGAAGGAAACTGAGAGCAACCAAAGTTTACATTTGCTAAATTTAGCGAATAACTGGCAATCCTTGAGAGTTTGAAGAACAATCCTCAAATGACTCTTATGTTCTTCCTCATTCCTACAATAAATGAGGATATCATCAATAAAGACTAACAAAAAAGTGTAAATACTTCTTGAACACTTTGTTCATCAACACCATAAAAGTTGTAGGAGCATTGGTTAGTCCAAATTACCTTACTATGAATTCATAATGACCATACAAACTTCTGAAGGTTGTATTCAGAATGTCACTATCTATGACTCTATGTTGATTATAACCTGATCTAAAGTTTGTCGTTGAGAAATTACTAGCACCCTGAATATGGTCGAACAAGTCATCAATCCTAGGAACGAGATACTTATTCTTGATTGTGACCTTGTTCAACTGCCTACAATCAATTCTCATTCTTAGAGAACCATCATTCTTCATTATGAATAACACTAATGCATCGCATTGTGAAATACTAGGTCTTATGAACCCCTTATCTAGAAGGTCTTTCAACTTCTCTTTCAATTTTTTAAGATCTACTAGAGCCATTCTATAAGGAGGAATTAAGATAGGTTGGGTATTTGGAAATAGATCAATTCCAAAGTTGATTCTCTGTGAAGATCTTTTGGAAACACTTCTGGGAACTCATTGACTACCAGGAAGTGACTCAAGAGTTGAGGTTTTTAAGCTTTAATCCTTAACCTGAACTAGATGATAATTATAACCCTTAGAGATCATCTTTTTGGCCTTAAGGTAAGAAAATGAATCGACCTATAGGCGCTAAGCTACTATGCTTCCATTATAGGATTGGTGCATCTTGAAACTGAAAACAAACAATCATAGTTCTACAATGACTGAACCATAACAGGAATGCAACCAACACATGCTTAGAATTACATCTAAGTCTACCATTTCTAACTCTACATGATTTGTTGAGGTGACTTTCTGAGAGACACTACGAAAAAATGATTTATGTATACCCATCTAGCTATGACTGGATCACGGGCTGGAGTAGAGACTGAGGAAGGTTTTGAGAGAGTTTCCTCACAAATAGTGAATTTTGCTTTTATATAAGGAGTTACAAAAGAAATATTAGCCCTTAGATATGACAATGCATAAACATCAAAATGAAAGACATGTAACGTACCAATGACCACATCAGGAGAACCGTCATAATCCTAGCGAGCCAAGAGAGCATACAACCTATTTTAGCACAAACCACCGCATGTATTCCTGAGATTTTTCCTCCCTTAGCTCTCTTGGGAAAAACCTATCCACAAAGGTCTCAAGAAAGCAATCCCAAGTAATAGGAGTAGGATCTCTACCCGGGTTCTCCTTCCATTGAGTATACCAGATATGAGCTACATCCTGAAGTTGATACGATGTTAACTAAAACTGATCATTCCAAGTTACAAGCATCACTGTAAAGATTGTTTTGACCTTATCAATGAAGTTTTTGTGATCCTAATCAACCTGTGATCCTAAGAACTCTGGCAAATTCATTCTCATAAAATCCCACACCCTAGTTATAGATGATCCAACATTAGCAATAGCATGGTCTGGAACCCGCTGATTGTTCTAGTAGGCTACACTCTGAGCCAACATTTGAATGGCGTTCCTAAATTCTGTATTCGAAAATACCTAATGTGGGACATGAGGAGCTGCATTTTTTCATTCATGGCATTTGCATTCCTTGTGTTAGCTCTACAAAGAGGCATAATCTGAAAAGTAGAAAGTTCAGTTAGAACGGAATTTGATCCGACCTTACGCACGATAAGAGTAACAAGACAAATGAAGATTTTTCCTAATACACTTTATAGCCTCCCTCTCAATAGATGTGGTTAAATTCACACCCATGAAAGAACTCTACTTAGTGCGTCCTTTAAGACACCATAGGACACTTAAACCTGAAGCACTAATACCATGTTTTTAAAGCCCCTTAGATGCATATACGAGACCTAGGATCACAAGTGACCCCGAGATAACCCTGCTGGCATGACATGATTATACTAAGAATAATAATAAATGATGCGGAATCTAATCATAATTAAATCTGAAACTATGGGGATTACTCATATACTAACACTAAATATACAAATCTGAGAGTTTAATACAAGAGAAATATCAAACTCAAATAATAAGTTGAATCTAACTATGTCTTAAATTAGTTTATAAAACTGACTGAAATGTATGGATATGTCCCAAATATATCAATCAAACTGAAACGAAAGATGAAAAGTTGTAAGGTAAACATGACACTAGTCCTCGAAGAATGAGACCTCACCACTATTTTTTCTGAATTGAAGATCGGGAACCGATATATTCATGATGTGACTTCTAGGGACCTAAACCTACATCACGAGAAGATGTAGGGTTGAATATGTGTCAGTACTTGAAAGGTACTAAGCAAGCATGATAGAGTAAACCTGGAATAGAATATAACTGAACAAGCAATAAAGCAAGAGCATAATGTGAACATTTATAGATACTGAATACTGAGCGAACTGAATTCATAGAGCAATTCATAACATTCAATTCATAACCTGGTAAGATAAAATACTGACTAAACTTAAATGGTCAATGCACTAAAGTTTGACTGAACTGCGGGAGCTACTAATAACGTATAGTAAAACCACATTAGCTAAATGTGGATGATAATGTATATGACCCAAAGAGTGGACCCAATATATCCCACCAAATTATAGAGGGACACATGCGCAATCAATAAAATGATGCCCACAGTGGGGACTTACTAACTATGTGGCTCGTAGTTCTGGGACTATATGGGTAGCTGACCCTAGTCAAAATCGGGATATTCTACTCTCAATAGATTAAGTTATTAACATAGTATGAATGAATTTCTATGATATAATGGATTGATCAAAATCATGACATGTAAACTGATAATGCACATTAATAAACTAAATATGACACATTCAAAACTAAGGCATGTATATATGAAATAACTGAAATATGTGGCCTAGCATGCGTAATACAAGACCTAAAAAACACTTAGTTAGTGTTTTGAAACTCATGCAATAAGTTGAGTAATAACATAATAATTTGATTTGAACCATTCTATTAGATAAAAACCCAACAATCCTACCATTCAAGAAACCCTAGGTCTAGATAATACTAAGGGAGTCAAGAATCTAACTGAACTCTAGGGGCCTAATGGGTGAAGTAACCCACTAGCGAAATACCACATACATGCTGATAAATTCCAGGGAGAAATATTTCGCTTTTGGGGATAGAAGTGATGGAACATTGTTGATTTCATGAACTGGAGTTGCTCACCTCTTTCTCCTTTTTTGCTTCTATTTTTCTAAGTTTTGATTAAAGATTTGACTACGGTAAGTTCTAGTTATATTTCTTGGCTTAAACCGACTAAAACCACGTAGTTTAGGGGTTAAACGACATAGTTTAAGTGACTAACAAATAGTGGAAAAGACCTAAATAACCCTACTGAAAAATCTGACGTGCCGACCACGACAATATCCATGGACCGTGTAATGGACCACTAAACTTTGTGAGGGACCACAGACCAAGAATGTCCCAGTGATTCTCATTTGGTTCGTACGTCTTAGGGTTTTGGGGTCTTGTCCACGAGTCCCTACCACGACCCATATGGAAGACCGTGGAATATGAAGGTCCTCGTGGTCGTCACTTGGTCTGTGGTTTGGAGGATCAGGTCTTGGGGTATACTGGTTAATCCTCAATGGACCACCCTAGGATCCGTGTGAATGACCATGTACTGTAAAGGTCGTCATGGTCCTCGCTTAGGCGTGAATATCTATAGGACATGAAAGGGGGGCTATTGGCAAAGTGCTTATTGACATTACCACACTCCATCCTTCAACTCATGGACCGTGAAGGGTCTGGTGATCTGAGGTGTGGTCCTGAGGAATTACGACATGACTAATAGCTCATGAGGAATTGAATAACGACACTATTTGTAAAGGTACAATTTTAGTTATGAATGAAAATATGTAGGTTGCCAAAAAAGATAGTGGAATTACATGTTTTCAGAGGATGAATTTAAGATTGTTGCTTATCAACAGAAATGGTATGAAGAATCTAAATTACCCCCATACTACATTTAAAGAAAGGACATGAAATCAAATATGTGTCACAAAACGTGTAGTGTGTTTCTTTCCCGCTAAATCAATAGTGATATTTTGGGGAATGCCCAAACAAGGGAATCATTAGATTTCAGTTTATTAATATGATACTAGCAAAGAACTACATGTAATAAATTTTCACTCTACTTTTACAAATATCGAATAAGGATTTGAATCTAATCCTATTTTCTTTTATTTCTTTATTGTTACGTGAATAGAGTCTCATGTCATTTCTTTTATATCATTCTTGAAAATTTCAAAGTTCTATGTTATACCGAGGGGTTATTCTATTGTCAAGGGCGTGAGAATTATTCTGATTGTAATAATGTAATCAAAGATTGGAAACTTATTCCTCTTCATCAATATTATCGTGGATTTGTTGAAATTATTGCTCTTGCATTGGATCCTCAAGATAATATTTAATCGTATTATGTATTTTCACTTCACTCCCTCCTCTGGATCAACCAATTCACTTATTTGAGGTTTAGTCATCTCAATCAAACTTAAGTGCTCTTCCTAAATTGTCTTATGTAGAAGATTCAATTGTTATTGTTTCGAGATATTATATGAGGTTGATGGCGTACTGGAATACAACATCAAATGTATACCATCATCTAATGTGAAAAATGAGATCACAATAGAATGTGAGTTAAGCTATGTAACTTTTTATAATGTAAGTAGGGACATTTTTTATATTTATTTGATATATATGATGGAATGAGAATATGTAAGAGCAGCGTGTACGTAAATCTTGGACACAAAAAATCTTGAGAAAATTTTCTTCGTTAATAGTCATATTGTGTCGTATAGAAAATTTACCTTGTATTAATTTTTGAAAGATGTTATGTTATCAACATTACTAAAGGAAATATCCTTATCTCTTCGGGGATCATAAGGTTGGGATTCTCATGAGTACATGATAATGATATCCTTAGAGAAGATTCAAACCCTACAAAAACAATCTCGATGTGTACTTGAATTGAAGAAATAGGGACCTTGATGATATTTTCGATTGTTGTCAACTAAAAAACCTATTCCATGTTCTTTGTTAAAGCATATATTTTCTCCTTTCGTTAGAACTTCTACACAATGGAGAAACAGAAAATATAAGGAGTTCTAATGAAGGATAGAATATATGTTTCAACATAGAATACGAAAAAAGTTATCTACTTGAGAACGATGGAAAATACCATCAAAGGCACTGATGTTTAACCTCATGTTACATAATGAGATTTTTGATGTACGGTAGAATCCTCCTTATTTATTTAGATATCCTATACTCTTGAGAGTCTCAACCTTCTTATCTCTCAAGTGCTAAGGATAGATCCTTTCAATTTTGTAGATCACCACATTGTTGATAAAACTGTTAATACAAGGTGGCATGCTAAGTGACATAACACCATAGTTCATAAATGAAATTTTCTCAAATTCTAGCTTGACAAGACTTCTTATGTGCAAGATTTTCGTACACTACACTTTAAATTTATGTTCTTTCCTCCATAGATATTTAATTAAAACAAACATACCTAGAGTCATTGTAAGTAGTTTGAAAGCATAATTCATCTTCTATTTGTGTTAAGATACTATAAATTCGGGTTGAAAAGACATGTAGAACTGTTGTGATCTCATTTTTCACATTAATGCAAGAACATAATTTGATGTTTTATTCTAGTAAGACAATCCCTTAATATAACATTCTACCGTTGAAAAATGTATCTTTAACGCAGGACAACCTAAAGAAGAACACCTCTTAAGATTTTGATTGAGATGTGTAAATCTCAAATAAGGAAATTTATTGACCAAAACAAGGTATTGTAGAGACAATATTACCATGATGATCAAATTCAAGAATGTCTACTAGAACAAATCCATGGTAATACTATTGAGGATGGATAAGTTCGGGTCTTTGTAGAATTATAAACACAATAATCTCCCATCCTAACAAAGACCGGAGTTACCCACTACTAAAACATAGAACTGTGATCCTTTTTGGAAAGAAATAAAGGAAATGACATAATAATCCAAAGATTAAAAAATGAATTAGATTGAAATTCAATATCCATTTTTGAATAAAATTATCCTAAAACTTTCAAGGATGAAGTACTTTGCTGGTATGATAAAAATAGACAAAAATTCCCTTCCAATTAGTTTGCTTGCAGGTAATTTAGATTCATCATTCCATTTAAGGTGATAAGCAATAGTGTTAGCGCTATTCTATGAAATATTTTCAATCTCAATCCCTTTTTTCAATCATTTCATCATTCGATTCATTGGATTTATTAGTCACATCATCTTTCCATGATTTGATTTATTTTTAATGTGTAGGTAATTGAGTTGCTGAAAAATCAAGGGAAATGGGGAAAAATAGTTGCAAAACTTTTGTAGTGATGAGTAAAATTAAGCACGAAAAAAATCAGTTTAGTACTATTAAGTTATGAAATGCCTCACAATATAGGTTTATATAAGATAAAAGTATTTTTCCTTCCTACCTGTAATATTTGTATGTAAACAAGATACAATTTATGATTTGTGTACCTTATTGCAGCGAATTAAATCATAAACTTGAAGTATTGCTCCAAATCCTTTCTTTGGAACACTACGAAACAAAGAAAATGTTTCACAAACTAAATGCTTTTTGTTGTGACTTTGATCGCAGTCTTTTTGAGTTTTTGTTGTTCTTCTTATTTCACTTTTCTGAAGCGTAAAAACCAAAAAAACAAAAGAAAAATGACTTAATTTAAGGACAGCATAATAACGTTGGAAGAGTTACCATGTAAATGTTCTCACTCCTTTATAAATTAATATTTATCTTCTTTCTTTTTATTCAGAAAAAAAATTCTTGGGTTGAATCGGGTTGATTCACATGGGCGACCCAAACCCAAAACTTACACTGTCTCTTTAATATCATTGATGCGCTCATCAACATATTTAGATACTTGTCTTTTGGATGTGAGTGCACGATCCTAGCAACAAATGAAGTAACAAATTGTACACAAAAATATAATAGAGAAAGAAAAATCTATAAATAATGTTATGATTTTAGCTAATTTTATTATCATGACCATATGATGTGAATGTTGTTGATTGATGATATATTTTCCTTTTTACTCTTACTAGAAAATTAGTAATGAAAAATTGCACCCCTAAAGAAAGAGTTTTTGGACAATGTAATGAAAATTAAGTGAATTCATTATGTTATAACTTGAAAGTGTAACAAACCATACAATCGCATTTATAATAGGACTAGTTCTTCGTATACAAACCAAGCCATAAAACATGCCATATATATACATGTGTATATATATGTATATCTGCATAAAAAGCTTATGAAAAACTAATCTGCCACCCATAGACACAAGTAAGCACATGGTGCCCGTGGTTAAGGATCTAATTTTAAGCTTTCGTGTAGCAAGTTCGATTCTCATATTGCTCATTTCTAATGTATTCCGTTTCTTTTGCAAAATAAAAATATTGGCTCTTGGACTCAAACCCGTAATCCACACATTACAAAATACTGTTAATACAATTAAGTCATGGTCTACATTTGACTTTAATAGATATTATTGTAATATCGTATATGCGATGAAAAATGACAAACGGTTGAGACTTAACGATATGTCACCCACTACCTTCAAATCCTAGTTCCGCCTCGCATATATATTATATATATATACATATATATATATATATATATATATATATATATATATATATATGTATGTATACATATTAGACAATTAAAAAATTAGTTATTTATCCAACAAAAAAAAGAACAACTTTTGTCAATACCACAACTATTGCGGCATACATTGTTTGATAATTTTATGTTTTCCTATTAGTAGAGAAAGTTTTTATCTCTATAATGTTCATCCATATATTTTTCTAATTAACGAAAAAGGGAAAGGCTTTGAGGACACAACTCTTGTCGTATAGGTGTATGGAATGAGGTCTTGACCCCTTTTAGATATACCGTGAGAGGTCTTCTAAAGAAATTAACTTAAAGATTCTATAATGATTAATTATAGGAGTCTTGAATGGTCAAAAAATATTGTATTGCATCTTACTAAATATATGATCAAATTATTTGTACATATATTGACAATAATGTTGTAGAAGAATAATAATATTTTGTGGTTATTGTTGTTTATGTTTCCTAGTATATTATACTTTATTTTGTGTACTTGACAACCACATACCTACTATGACTCAAAACAAATTCTCACTAATTTATATTTTGAAAATACCTCTTGTTGACTCAAATCGTCTTGAGGTTGCTGGTGAGGATAGCTTTGTAGTTGTTCGGGCATTGGATTTCTTCTATTTTTTTCTTTGTTTTCTATTCCTTCACAAATTTTTCATAGTGTGTGTAATTTCTTTTCCATGTCAAATTTAAAGCATTTATTTCCTATTATGAAAATTTAATTTGTGTATTTGATTTTCTAATACATTGTTTAAATTTTGTATGTTGTATTTTGCCTTGTATTTCTACTACATTCTTGAAATTTTGTGTCAGTTTTCTATCTTCTTGAAAGTCTGTCTTTACTGAAATTCTTGTAATGCTATTTTTATTTAAAACTCCACCTTATATTATTTTGTATTTGCTATTTTCTCACCGTATATATTCTTTGTTTATTGTTTATTTCTACCATTGTTCGTGATTTCAGTGTAAAAATATACCCTCTTTGTTTAATAGTTCTGTCTATTCATTGCTCCTTATCATTTTAGTATTAATATTTATTCATGATTATTTTTTTGTATGCATTTAATTAATTTATTGTATACCGTCTTGAAGAATGTCTTCCCCGGTCCGAGACAGGTCAACAATCATGGAAGGCCCAGGATGGTCACTATAACGTCTTTTTCGGCACGTAACAAGGTCCAACGATGAATCGCCGGGGCGCAGGCTCCCGAAGAGAGAAGCCCAACGAATGTCAGATGCAAAGACCCGCACCTCATTAAGATCATATTGGCGGCACATTATTCGCTCTGCTACAACGAACGAACAAAATGGCAGACCATCGAGAGTGAGTGAACAGCTAGCCAAAGCTTCTCTTTTGGAGAAAAATCGTGGTGGAAATGCGGCGCACATTCATAGGCTGTTAGCAAGATAAGGCGAGAAATATATTGAATGAGTTTAAAGAGCATTTATCTAAGCTAAGCCCAGTTAATCCTAATATCTTCAGGAGCTCAACGAGAAGTTTTCCTCTGCTGGAAAGCGTTCAACAGCGAAAAGTCAGTAATAAAGAATTCGCTCTCCGGTAAGCGAAGGAAAGCAGGTCAAAGCCTGCCAAGGCGTCAAGGCAGTTCGACGTTCGCCGATTCAAGTGGTACGTGAGTTGGGTTTAGAACGTCGTGAGACAGTTCGGTTCCTATCTACCGTTGGTGTTAAAGAATTATTTCTTGTCTTTATCTGGTTTTGTTAATCGGTCTTAGACTTTCCGCTTGATTCAGTAGTTTTAGTAGCTTCCTATTTTATTTTCATCTTAACTAGTTAAATCTCTCTAATGGCTTTGGGGAATTTATGTGGACTAGGGTCATTTCTTCGGTAGAGGTATGGGCGAGGGGATGTGGTGGTACATGGGTTAACAGTTACCCTAAGCTAGGATTACGACTACTAACGGGAAAGTCCATAGAGTTTGTAAAGATTATCAAGAAATGGACGATAAATATAACCTATGTACTGGATTCCAGATGGGAAGGTACCAAGGCATGGGAAGGACTGGTTTAAGTTGTGATACTCATGAGTATCAAGAAATAGAAATGGAGGAGGTATTTTAGTTGATGGTGATCTTCGAGATCCAATGGTAGAGGTTAGGAGAATCGATAATAGGATTATGATGATTAAGGTAGTGTTTGATGGTTTTATTTTAAAACATTATGAATGCTTATGCATGTGTCGCGCCAAACTTTTATGTAAACAAATTTCGGTACACGACCAATCAACTCTATTGGCTTTTGTTTGAAATGAATAGTCATCACCTAACAAATTATGGTTCATTACAACATCTGTCTGACCTAAATAATCTAACTAAAGGGTCAACGAACCACAGATCAATTAATGGTTCAAACTACCTCGAGGAAAAGGTGTTAAGCATATCTCGACGTCCACAGTTGTGTGTCCGGCTGTATCTATATAATTTATGTGGGGGTTAAAAGTAGCAATTAAGGTCACTTAATTTATTTACTATTTAGTTAAGCATGCGAACTAGATGACTAAATAAAAAACAAACAAATATTAAAAATGAGACAATTAAAGAAGATAACCCATAAGACAAAGTTATACAGAAGTATATCGGCAAGAAATAATTTTAATGTATTTACTACCCAAAAAAATTATAATTAGAAACAAATAAAATGAAAAAGGAAAGGGAGACTTCAAAACCTTAACTAACACCCTTCTATGGATCAACGCACGACTTATTATTCGTTAAAGACAACCAATGTTTTATCTTTTTATGCTCGAGTCAACTTTAATCATTTTTGTTAAAGTCCCTAACTACCCCTACCTTACCTTCAACACCCATAGCATCCTAGAAGATGCGTAGCGTCTCTGATTAATGTTCAAGAGACACTAGATTATTACTAGGGAGGTTTATACTAAAAGAAAATATTGGTTGTTAGTTCGGCCCGCTAAACATCAGGTGAAACAATTTGGACGAGCACTTAGAACATAAATCTCTCATTAACCTCTAGATTATGTTATTTAGCAAGCTTGCAAACACAATAATATTTAAAGGTCTCATGCGAAGTGTGTATCATACAATCAGTTAAGCAGGCAACACAACAATATATTCATTAATAAAAGGGCAAATAGTTATGACATAGTGCAACATTTATTATTATAGTTGATTTTAAGAGGCCAAACAATCATATATATATATATATATACATATATATATATATATATATATATATATATATATAAGAGAACTGTAGGCTCGCCTACGTGGTACCACCACAAACAAGCATTACCTTTTAATTTATTACTTCCAAAATTAGTCTTTTCGTTTCATGAAAAGTTGTGACTTTTATGAAAAATTGTGACTTTTATAGATAATTTGTTACTTTTATGAAGAGTTGTGATTTTTATGAAAGGTTTTAACATTTTTGAAAGGTTGTGACCATTCCAAAAAGTTGTGACTTTTCCAAAAAGTTGTTCACACTGTCCTTTGTTGTCTATAAAGAGAGGGGTTTCCTCTCATTTAAAAATAACGGAAATTTTGAACTTCTTCTTCTTCATCTGAACAGTTAAGTGTTTGATTTAGAAAACCTTCTTCTACATCTACATAATAAAATATTTGTGTACTTTACTGCTGTTCAGTTGCTCACCGAAAAGGAGACACTCTGCATTCTATGGGCTCAATTTTTCATTTTTATTTCATTCTATTGTTACAAATTCTGGTATGTTTTCTTTACAACTTATCATATTAATATTATTTTTGACTACATGTTTTAAACATTGTTATTTATGTTTCTATATAGTAATTGTTATAATTATTTGTTATTACTGACTATATGTAAATACATCTATGCGGATTCACAAATAACTTTTAATATAATACATTTATTTGCAACATTCTCCGAAGAAATCTTTTCTTCTGCAAGAGATCAAGCCTAAAAATATATGTGTTATTTTTGTTTTCATAATAATGTTAATATTAATAGGAGAAAAACAAAAGAAGTCAAATGATAGAATTAAAAGTAGCAATTAATTATAATTATATATGTGATACACAATGATGGCTATTCTCTCACACCAAAGTACTTTCTTTTGAACTTTTTTCCCATTATCCCTTACTTTTCTTTCATCCTTTTCAAGGACCCGTAAAGTTTTGTTTGTGCACAACTTCAATTTCAAAACTCTATCATAACTATGTTACATATCAACTATGGATTTTGGAAGATCGCATTTTAATTTTATAACACATAATCACTACGCATTACTTATTGGTATATCATATGATTATTGAACCTTTGCTTTTGATAAACACATTAGTTTTATCTCTCTCTCTCTCTCTCTCTCTCTCTCTATCTATATATATATATATATATATATATATATATATATATATATATATATATATATATATATATATATATATATATATATATATATTGAAAGTAATTGATAGTGTTATACTAACAAAGTTTTGAAAGAAGAAAATTGAGAAAATATTTATTTGACTCTCTAACTAAAGACACTATGTAACCATGGTAAAATGAAATAATGAAAACTAGTAGAAAATAGTGTTATGATTTATAATATTGCCTTTTATTTTAATATAAATAATTGTAAATTAGAATGGATTAACCTTTCATGAAAAGTTATGGCTTTTATGAAAGGTTGTGACTTTTATGGTAAGTTCTTACTTTAATGAAGAATTGTGACTTTTATGAAAGCTTGTAACATTTATGAATGTTTTTGACCTTTACAAAAAGTTATGACTTGTCCAATGAGTTGTGACCTTTGCAGCAAGGCACAATTCGCATTTGTTCACACTACTCTTTGTTGTCTATAAATAGAGGGGTTTTCTCTTCTTTTTAAATAACGAAAAATTCTATACTTCTTCTTTTGCACAGTTAAACATTTGATTCATAACTTCCTCTTCTTCTTCTTTTGCATAATAAAATATTTGTCTACTTTGCTCCTGTTGAATAACTCACTGACAAGGAGATACTCCGCATTCAGTGGGTTGGAGTTTTCCTTTTTATTTCAATTTATTGTTGCAGATCGTGGTATGTTTTTTACAATCATTAATATATGCTTATGATATTAATTTTTATTTTTGACTATATATTTTAAACTTTGTTGTTTATGTTTCTGTAAATTATAGTTATAAGTATTTGTTAGTCCACTACTGATTCTAGCAATGTTATAACTATTGATGATGTTGTTTAAAAGAAGTTTGAAAAGGATAACAGAACTGTGAGAGGGAATTACTATATATAAATCTAACAATGCAGATTTACAAATAACGTCTTACAGAATACATTAATATATACTACATTCTTCAAAGAGGCATTTTCTTCTCCAAGAGATCAAGCTTAATAATTTATATGATTTTTTGTTGTTGTCATAATAATGTTAAGAATTAAAACTAGCAATTAATTATAATTATATGATAGAAAAGGATGACTATTCTCTCACACCAAAGTAATTTTTTTCAAATTTTTTTCCCATTATCCCTTACTTCTGTTTGATTCTTTTCAAGGATCCTTAATGTTTTGTTTATGCAAAACTTCAGTCCCAAAACACTATCATAACTATCTTACATATCAAATTTAGATTTTAGAAGATTGCATTTAATTTTAAAACACATAATAACTACATATTACTCATTGGTATATCATTATTCTAATCTAGCGAAGCGCGGGCCCATTTAGTAGTATAATATATTCATTAACAATATCAATAGTTGAAATCCTCCATCCACCTTTTGTAGAGGTAAAAAAAAATTTAATAAAATTCTCAACTCAATAACGCATATTAAAAAAAATTAAAATGAGGAAACAAAAGTAATGGAAACATCACAAATATTAGGAAATCATTCTAAAGAATACATACAAAAATAATATTAACGCACAAAAATGAAATAATAACAAACATTACATAACCCTATCAGAATATAGTCTTATCTTGACCTGCAGTGTAGTTGAGATTATTAAAAACAAACAATTTCTTTGAAGTATATTAGAAAAAAACAATTTCATCATAGCGGAATGACATAATCTGAACTTCCAACTCATTGAAAAATGCAAACATACTAATATTTTTTATTTTAAAATGAATATATCCTTAAGAATGATATGAAAGAAATGAAATTTTTTGGTGAATATGATTTACATGAAATGTTTTGTGTATTGTTTTTGTTAGCTTTCAAATTATTAATAATAAATGAAGCAATTCTCTCATGGAAGAGTGTGAACTGTTATACATAGTGAAAACTTGCTATACAAATCTTATATAGTTGATAATAAAGCTCATTAAAAAAAAGAGCAAACGGTAAGTATTCATAAGTAATAAATACAGTGAGCTCACCATCTGATATACACCATAATTCTTTTTTAGTACATTTTAAAAACTGTTTTCCACTAAAATATAATTCAATTAAAATATCATCTTGAGAGTGTAAAAGATCGACATCGCGTCAACCGCATGCAATGTATTCCAATTACATTTACCAAGTGAACACTTATAAAAAGGCAATGAGTTATTCAACTGGACTTGATCAAAGTTTTCACATCTTTAAAGTTAAAGATCACTTTTCTAACATTCTTGAAAAAAAAAATTAAAAAATAAATAATTGTAAAAATATTTTGATATTTTGACATTCTTTAGGCTAAATAGCATACCATTATAATTTTATGCTCAATTTTAAGAGGAATATCACAAAATACATTCATGTCCATAAAAGATAAAGAATTGTAACAATAAATTTCACTAGGAAAGAGGCATTTATCGCTAATCACATTTTTAGTATTCTTAGTAGCTAAAGAAGAAATATTCACCTTTATCACAAGAATATAAGGGAAACATTTTGTACCACATTTTTATCCATACTTCATATAACACTTAATTCAAAAAATGTAAAATCACAATCAATGACAATTTTAGCTCCAGAACCATAAGCAACAAGTGTATGGTAACACTCTATTTGCATATTAATACAATATTAATAAAAGCAACACTCATATTCAAGTCTCTGGAAAGTTATTTGAAATACCTAAATGGTTGGGATAAGTTATTTTACCTTGATAAGTACATAATGAACAATATCTTTGATTTATAAAATAAAGATTTCTTTCTCACTTGAAAAATTAGTCTCATCTTTATTTGCTTCATTGCTTCATGAATTTCTTCGTTTCTAAGTTGTCCTTTTTATGATCCTCTTCTCTTCGAGAATATGTACAAAATAAATAATCATGGTTTTCTCTTACTCCTTTAAGCAAGAAGCCAAGGGAAGCATGGGGAATTCCATTCGAAAAATGGTTGAGAGAGAAGAAATTAAAATCTGAATGGAAATCAAATCCACAATTTGAGAAAAGTAGTCTGAAAGTTTCAGGAATGAAATACTTTGCTTGTATGCTACTAATATACTAACTATCCAATGATTTCATTCCTTGGACACAGCCAGAAATTTCATCAATGATTTACCAAGAAAGAAAGGTAATACATGTTTCATAACCATATATTTGATCTTCATGTCTTCTCTCCTAATGTAGTTTGTAGTTTATTTAGATTCCTCATTACATTCCCGCTTATAAGCAACAGCCTTAAAGTTGTCCTCTGGAACCTGCAATCCAAGACAAAAGAGGTATTGTCATCAGATGCAACATATATATATATATATATATATATATATATATATATATATATATATATATATATATATATATATACACTAGTTGGTGTCATTCCCGTGAAACATTTATTTCTACTCCTCTCTATTTAGGGAGGACACTTTCAACATGTTCACTTACAAAGGCTCATTTAAATAGTGTTTTCTTTATTTTTTTAGCGAGATGTTGATGAATACACTATTAAAATGAGCCTTTGTAAATGAACATGTTGAAAGTGCCCAACCTAAAGAGATAGGAGTAGAAATAAATGTTTCATGGGACTGATACCAACTAGTATGAGTTTGACTTGTAATTTTCTAATTGAAAGATATATATCTCTTTCATCTGATTACAATTCCTCTTTCGACTTGGATTGGAGGTTCAAGAGGATGACTTTAACGCCTTTGCTTATATGCAGGAATGGAATGAGGAATCTAAATTACCTGCTGACTACACTAGGAGAGAGGACATGGAGATCAAAGATGTGGCAATGAAACATGTATTTCCTTTCCTTCCTAGTAAATGATTCATGAAGTTTCTGGCAGTGTCCAATGAATAGAATCATTGGATAGTCTCTGAGTAGCATACCAGCAAAGCATTTTATTGCAGAAACATTCAGGCTACTTTTATAAAATTGTGCATGTGGATTTCCAATAAGATCCTATATTCTTATCTCTGGACCATTGTGTAAATGGATTCCCCCTTCCTTCCCTTGGTTTATTGCTTGAAAGTATTAAAGTTCTCAGTTCTAGAAGCAGGTTACTTTTTTGCCAGCGGATTTCTCCTGTGAAAAACAATCATTTAAAAGGTTAAGTCTTAGAAGAAGAAAGTTTCTTAGTCATATTATGTAGATATTCTCTTATATCATCTTGTTTCCTCTTACTTGCCTCAGTTGTCTTCATTTCTTATTGTGAAAATTCATTTTCATTTTTCAACTATCTTTTATTGTTTCTTGTAGCCACTCTCTAACTTCTCTTAAAATATCATATTCTTTTTAATATCTTGAGTTTCCAGTATTCACTCCCTTATTTCATTATGTTCTCTCTTATTTATTTCTTTGGAGTGCAAGGCTCCGAGGAGTCCATTTGACTCATTGGCATCACTGATGTTTCAAAGACTCTACCTAAATTGTTGGATTAACTTTTACCAAAATAAGATCACCGTAAAATAACAAGAATATGCCATTGAGACTTGTAAAATCTCATGTTAAGTATGTTTTTGCTCCGATGAATGTTATTTATGCATATGCTAGGAGAGATAAGATTAGAAATGAAGGTACATAGATGGGCAAGGTGAAAGTGATCTTTGTGGTGGACAATATGCGAGAGCAAGGATGCAATACCTGGAGAAGCAGATAGGCCAAATGACTTGGTTTGAGAGCCGAGCGACTGTCCAAAAAAAGAGTTAGAGTCCCATATACCTCAACAAGGCGGACATCATAAATATCCCGAGGATAAATTTGAGTGGTTAAATGTTCCCAACCAATCCAAAACCCAAATTCCTATAAGTATTAACTATATATGTGAATCTGGTGGTTTTTCTTGCACTCATAGGGTTTTTAATTTGGTTACATTTCGGAGTCAGCTCTTCTATATGCTTCAATGTGTTGGAGAAGCCTTCATTGATACTCATAAAATTTCTCCAAAATTTGAAGAACAGAGTACGGTTTCCTCCCAAATGTATCAAGATTGAAAACCCTATGAGTTCAAGACAGACCAAAAGATTCACATATATACTGCACATTATTAGGAATTCTGTTTTGGATTGATTATGACCTTCTACCCACCCAAATTTGTCCTCCATAAATATATGATTTTCTCCTTCTTTCTCTATTTGGGACTCTTCTGTTTTACCGTGTTCTCAATTCAATATTACAAGGTATCTTCAATAACTGAACCAAATATAGATCCACGAATTTGATATAACACAATTTATCTACACCTAAGGTTCAACAAAAAGTGCAACCAATCTTGTATCCCTCGACAATAACTTCAAATTTAGTCAAATTTTCATTAGGTTCATGCGTTCTCTTTCTTGTAAAAGCACTACGATAATATTATAGAATTCTACACAATAATCCCTATAACAAGTGGAACACTGTAAGACATAATTAACACCAAAAAAATTATTAGTAAAAATAATAAACCGCACAAGTCACTCTCTCACCTGTATCACTCAAATTATTGCACTCATATTTATTTGCACTGGATTAAACACTCAAACTCACAGACTTTAGACCCAGACTCAAATGATTTCATCACTAAAGGGTATCCCTTTGTCTCTTCATAGTTCTACACTCTCAAATAAGGTCAATGTAAGCTTAAGAGTATTGGTTCTGAATGGAATTTATGTCACTAACAAAGGAAAAAAAATAGTACCGAACTTGGAATAAAATAAACACATAACACAACTAATACAGAAAAGCATGAAAAAAATTGCAATGCAATGAAATAAAATACAAAAACTAGATAACACTAATGAAAAAATAGTAATTGGAACCTAATTATAAAATGCAATAGAACAATAAGAAAACACGAACTAGAAGACTAACTGTTAAACCTAGACAACAAAGTAGTCACAACACAAATTTGGTTATTTCTGAATTTTCTGGAATTTAAGCATTGTCCTTCAAGATTCTCACATTTTTTCTCAATTTAATTGACAAAATCCAGTTGGAAGTCCCCCATAAAATCCACAAAAGCTCCTCAAAATTTCAATGATAAGAAGAGGAATTTTATACACCCGCTTCATAATTTTCAGGAATCTGGCTATTTCTAAAATCACCATCTTCTTCCTTGAATTAGGTCTGAATATGTTGACTCAAAACTAGTTCAAAGTTATACCAAATGAACCTAAATTTCAGATTTGAAATCCATCAGACATTCTAGATATTTTTAAGTAATTAGAGAAGAAAGAAGAAAGAAAATACCTATCAAAGATAAAGAAGAAAGAAAATAAATCCTTTTTCGAAGTAATTAAAGAGAAACTTCCTAATTTGAACAAGTTATTACATCATTAAATTTGACTCATACATATAATGTTAACAAATTATATTCAAGAAATATCCAATAGAGAGAAAAAGATACAACGCATAAAACTCACCTACTAGAGTAGTCTTTGAAAAATATTATCTACCACAATAGGGTTGACTAAATTAAGAAAATACATTACTACCCTTAATAACATGGACATCATACATTCTTAAATCCTAAAACATGATGATAATCTTTTCCTATATTTTATAACTTAAACATCACAATCTTTTGTATTGGTTCTTTGATTTTCATAATCTATTTAAAAACTATATGCTCTTCATGCAAAATAGAAATCTTTCCATGTAATGAATACTTTCCGGACTAGTAATACCTCACCCATATACTTTTTCAATCTACCTTTACCTCTCCTAATATCTAATATAATCAACCATTAAAATCTCCTAACTTGGACATTTGTGCATCTTCTAACTAGGGCATTTGTGCATCTTCCTTTCACGTGTACAAATTATCTCAACCTTATTTCCCTCATCTTGTCCACCATGGAGGTCACTCTTTCCTTATCCTAAGTATCCTAAATATCCTCATTGATAATTTTATCACTCTTTGTATACCCACATATCCATCTCAACATCCTCATTACTACAACATCCTAGCTCATTAGTACAACATACAACTTCTTAATATTGAAGTTCTTGACTGGATAACACTCCACCACATACAACAAAGAAATTTTAACCAGGCTCTATATAGATCACTTTTTAATTTTGTTGATACATTTCTATACACAAAGAGGTACATATCTGTAGGGACCCTACATTACCTAGGAAACTGTCCAAACTAGTTGAATTCAGTTATTTCATCTTTCAAAGTTCTTGATCACATCGACTACAGAGAATAAAATTGAGGCACACATTTACTTTGAAGATTTGTTTACTTGCTCAACTTTCAAGCTTATAACTATAAATAGTAAGGACACTTTTTGATAACTTTAATTTCTATATGTTTCTGTGATCAATCAATTGGGAAAACTTAAAGTTTACTTCACAAATTTATTTATTCAAGTTGGATAAAATTAATCTACAAATGTCCATGACGGTATAGTACTACAAGCCAGAATCCCGTCTAGTTATTTATAATGCAAAAACTAAAATATTTCAGGTAGTATTTAATTAGGACAGCAAACCTTAATTATAAAAAGGTTCTGATATCATTCAATAATTAATTGCATTAAGTGGAAAATTAGTATGAAAAATGCAAAAATAAATCAATGAGGATATTTAACCAGGGCAGATAAATTTTAAAATAGATTAAAATTTAAAAATATTAAGAACACCAATTGATTAACATGCTACAATTTTTTTATCAATCGTATGAATGAAACTCCTATAGGCATGATTTCTAAGAGAAAATATGTCATTATTAAGACATGTTATTAGCATGCTTAATTCAAGACTTGATTAATCAACATGTTCAATATTATTGTTTAAATCCTACAGACATGATTTTCTAGGCATAGAATAAGATAACTATTATTCAACGTACATACACAATTTTCTAGGTGAAGAATAAGAAAATAATTATTCAACCTATATTCAAGACTTGATTGATTGACATAGTACAATTCTATTATCAATTTTAATAATGAAAATCCTATAGGCATGATTCCTAAGTGAAAATATATCATTACTAACACTAGTTATTCACATGCTACGATTAATTCAAGACTTGATTGATCAACATGTTGAATCTTATTCATTAAATCCTACGGACATGATTTTCTAGGCAAAGAATATGATAAAATTATTTAACCTATATGCATGGTTTCTACGCCAAATAACATATGAAATTAATTGTTTCTATCGCAATGGTTTCGATCTCATGAAACGTATTATTAAACACTTACTCAAGTTCAGAAAAATAAAATTTTATAGGCATTGTATCTTGCTACATATATTAGATTCATTAGGCGAACAATAACTCAATTTTAACACGCTGACAAGATTAACCGGTTTTAGACAAAGATCTTTGCATAAGAAAACATGAATAATATCACATAAGCATGTTTTAAAATATTAGCATGGGGCACAAAATTTAATTTATTACATGTTGATTTATTTTAGATTAAAAGTAGAATAGAATTACAGACGAATGAAGAGTTGAATTTAGGTAAGTCATTATCACACAACTACCCGATTTTATTGCAAAGTGATACAGACAGATTTTTATAACAATCAATCATAAAATATAACATAAAAAAAATTAGCACGTATATCCCGTCCCCCCTTAGACTATCCCAGATATATTTCATTTAGATACTAGAGAGTGTTTTTCCTAATTGCTAGAATGTGTGAGTGTTGAGTCGTGGAAATAATGAGAATAAAGAAGTGATTTTATAATAAATAGGGGGCACAACCACAAGGAAAAAAATGAATTAAGCCCATTACACTTTTTTCTTTATAAAGAAGGAAGCCAAATCAGTCGTAGCTTCTTTAATTAGGAGAAATTTACAAAGTTTAGAGCATGTAAGAGTCTTTATATTTATATAAAGCACGAGGGACCGATTTAGTATCAATATTATATAAAATTCATGTATGTAAGAATTTGTACTCAATTGATTAAGGCAAGGATGTAATAATTAATGGTAGCAAAGATAACATAAGATTATTTAAGGGATCAAATAATTACCGACCAAGTAAGGGTCAATACATACAATTTTACGACTAATTCTTAGAAAATAAAGTGAATAAATAGGAAGAAATATATAAAAGATTCCACCTATAGAACGGAAAGGAAAGGAATTGGATACTTTTTCCTCTTGAATAAAGAAGCATAAAATCAGCAAAATTCTTCATTTTGCCTTAATCGAATACAACCTTTACATTAATAGTATCTAAGAATCAACTCATCTTCAAATAAGGTAACTGCTATAAATTAACAAAAAAAAAAAGCAAAATAATTCAGTAAAGTTAACCTTTAACAAGAACCACAAAATATATTCATAGCTCGATTTGTAGCAAGATTCTGACCTCTATTCTATTACCTTATAGCTCAAGAAGCATACAAAGACAATGAAATTTTCACAGTAAGAAGAATCAGTTGAGGGAATACTTCTCAAACTAAATAATTATCAAAAGAATTGGACAAATCTGTAAAATATCAATTAACTTAGCAAAACCAAGAATTAGAAAATCCAGCGATGTTAAAATCAAAGATATGCTAACAGACGATAATGTAGAGATATCTTTACATTCTTGATCTATTTCAAGAAATCAGAAAATCACACAGAAAGCATGGTTAAGATAATAATATAACCCATATTGTTCATGCTAATAACTTCATAGCACCTAGTATTTGTCAAATAAAGTAAACATGTATATAAATTTCAACATAGAAATCACGAGCAGATCGAGAACAAACAATTAAGAATATATGGAGATGAATAATAATTAATAGAAATGGGAAAACTGGATGAATATGTTAAAGATCTGTCTTTTGACCAGCTTGAAACTTTGAAAAACTTTGCCGGAGTTCGCTGCTGCTGACAGATGAACTGGACGCAGATGCTGCCTCAGTTGGCTTTGCCGGAATAGGGAAGAGGAGAAGAGAGAGAGGGGAAGGTCGATGGGGGAAACCAGCGGATGCTGTCCTAGGAGGTGTGAACTCCAGTCAGCAGCAAAGAGAAGGAAGGAGAGAGTTGCGGCTCTTCTCTTGCTACAGAGCAAGAATGAGAATAAAATTAGGGTATGGGTATTTTTGGTTAAAATAAGAAAGAATGGTTATTCTGAACGTCAGATCTATGAAAATAAATGGCTTGGATAGAATATTAGAATTGTCAAAAGTGATGAACGGTCAAGATTAATCTATTTGATTACTAGTTGGATTTGGAATGGCTAAAATTGAAATAAAGTTAGCTAGAATTGAACTTTAAAGGTGGCTAGAATTGAAACAAAAATGAATAGGGTTTATTATGAATTAAATAAATTAGAATTGAATAGGCTAAGATTTAGAAGAATAGTGAAGTGCTATTCCATTAATAAAATACCACAGCTATTAATATATTTTCATACAAATTAAACACATCTATGTTCTAAAACATTTAAGAAATTAATTCTAGATTAAATATCGATAATTACAATTATAAGATAACTTAATAAAAATAAATGTACTATTTTTTTTGTTTATTCTTATTTCTTTAAAAAATGATGAATACTAAAATATATATATTTTTTAGAGTGGATCAATTAACATTTTAAACCCAAAAAGTGTTAAAAATACATATTTAATGGGATAAAACTTCTGAAAGGATTATAGGCAAGTCAAAATTGGGTGTCAACAACTGTCCTTTGGTATCTCGAGGATGAAGGATAAATTGTCGGGCAACTAACATTGACCTAGTAGCCGATTTGGTCCAACCGATAAGAGATGTCAGTGGGATCAATGGAAACGTTATAGGATTGGAAAGGGTTCCGGCCAAGACATTAACATTAAGTTGCCTACATACCTCTAATATTACGAGAATCAGGCCGTGTGTAGTTCTAGATTTAGAAACAAATGAAGCTCCATAAAATTAAAAAGGCTATGATATTTGAATTGGAACGATAATGCTTGAATAGATAAGATTAGAGCAGCGAGAGAGCATGACAGAAAGATTTCCATATTAAGCAATGGATCAAATGAAAACCGGTAAATATGAGTAGAAAAGAATTAAGACTGTATTTGTTACAATAACTATGTAAGGCTGATATTCGTAGCTGAGAGGGAGATAGATTTAGCCTGCAATATCATTCTCTGCAAATTTATAGCTTGTAATATTACTAAATAATGTGATTAGAGCAAATATATATATCATATCAGATAAAAGTCGAAATATAAGCATGTTTCAATTTATTGTATTGACCATGATAGTTGATTTAAGTCCATCAACATGAACTTCGGTTATGTTGTCTTTGATTTGAAAGGAACTTCGTAAGGATGTATTTCTTTGAGCACCATGTGATTCCCATAACTTGAATCAAAAGTGGCTTCAATAATCCCCAGGCTTAATTTAATTTTTGGCTCACTATAATCCTCGGGCTCAATCCAATATTGCGCATAATGTAGTCTTAGGCGTATGCAATTCTCGGCACAGTGCAATCTCGGACACATACAATTCTAGGGAACAATTCAATCTCAGGCAAAAGAAATTCTTGGGAACAATACAATCTCGGGAACATTGAAATTCCAGGAACAATGCAATCTCTGGCACATGAAATTCTAGAGCATAATGCAATTCTCAGACACAATGAAATCTGAGCACATGCAATATATTACACAATGCAATTCTCAGGCACAATGCAATTCTTGGTCACAATGCAATCTCAGGCACATGCAATCCTCGGAAACAATGAAATCTCAGACACAATGTAATTCTCAGGTTCATACAATTTTCGGGCACAAAATAATAGTTGAGGTCATGAAATTTTGTCGTATGTCCCTTCCTCCCTGAATGATTGTCACAAATTTTGTTGGGGTTATACCATTTGGATTGATTGTATGGATTCTTGGCAGGGAATGGATTCACATATCAAACCACTTTAAGCCTTTCATATAGTTTGTCTATGGATTCAATTAAAAGAGCATAATTTTTGACGGAATTCTTGACAACATTGAATAGTTTTTTTTGTGAATATGTTGTTGATTGAGGGTTTTAACTTTGTGGACAAGATAGGTAGGTTGTTGATATGGAGACATTGATGTGAGGCCAAAAATATATATTTGTAATATTTATTTGTCTCACATTTATTATCTATACTCGTGCTTTTTCAACATGGATTTTACGAATTGTGCTTAATAGTGTATTTTATTTGTAGGAGTAAATTGGTGTAAAATTAAAGAACTTTGGAGTTAAAACGAATTAAAAAGAGAATGTTTAAGAAGGAAATCAAGCAGGTATCGTGATGAAATAAATTGAATATTAAAATATATTCATTCAAACATACAAAGATTGGAAATTAGAAAAGTTTACCTGCCATGATTGCCACGGGGCTGATTCTGAATGCGGCAAAGAGAATTTAGCACTAGGAGGACCACTGTTCACGCGGATGTCAAATTCCACGTGGTTTTGGTTTCCCAGTTTATGTTGGACTCAATTATTTCATTTAGAGTTTTCTATATCTGTAAATAGTCCATATAAATAATTATTTCGGGGATGAATCATAGGGTATCAAGTATAAATTTATCAATTCTTTTTAGTGTTATTTTAACCTTTTCTTTTTTTCTTTTTAGAAATTAGTGGATCAACGCCCTTGTTTTGGGGCTGTAGCTACGAACTGATTGTTGAATATTAAAGATTTTTGAATTAATTCTTGGTTATCTTTAAGTTACTTTTATAGTCTTGTTTTAGTATTTCTTGACTGACTAACTAGAGATAAATATATTGTCTATCCTTTAAACCTATAGAGGAGAGGTTTGACAGACCAGAGAATATTGTAATAACGACTAAATATTCTTCCTACGTTTTAGCATATTCTTGTCTTACTTGTTTTACCAATTTTTAGAATTAGAGTCCATCTCAATCACTTCAACATTATCTCTTTTTGTTATCATACACTGACATTTAATATATTAGGACTTTGTATCAGATAGGAATAGTCCTTTAAATACCACATAACATAAATCAATAATTGAATTGATTCATTCTCTAATATCGTGTTACTCTTTAGGGTATATGAGTATCTATAAATCTCATGAGTAGTTTCCCTATTATTCAATCTCATGAGTACCTTCTCTATTCTACATGCTCCAATCAATTGCACTGGACCCAAATGTTTCTATAGTCAATTATGATGCTAACAACAATGCCACGATTGTCCAGTTCAATTATTTCATGCAATTGCCAATCAAATTAGCTTGCAGCCACAATTTCTCTTTGCGGAAAGCTAAAGTATTGATGCTTATGCGTGGCCATAATCTCTATGGCCATCTCTATAGATCCATTCCTACTCCCCCTCACACGCACTCTAAAAACAGTCAAGCTATCAGAAATCATGTATATCTTGTTTGGTTTAGTCTAGATCAATTGATCCAAAATGCTATCTTGGCCTCTGTTGAACCAACTGTTACTTCCATTGTGGTCGATGTTGACTCCGCCAAAGATTCTTGGGACGTTGTACATGGTTCTTATGCAAACAAGTCTCAAACAAGATTCATTAGTTTTCCCGTGTAACAAAATACACTCGCACAATTTCTGATTATCTCCATAAAGTTAGATCATTTTGCAATGAACTTGCAACTATTGAGGCACTTGTATCTAATCCAGAACTGATTGTTAAAATTCTTAGTGGAGTTGGATCTGAATTTCGTGAAATTTCTGCCGCCTATTTGTGCAAGAGGTTCAACAATCTCATACAAAGAAATCGTATGAAAAGTTGCTCGACCATGAAATTTTTCTCAAGCATGAAGAGACTAGGAAACCACATCCACCTACAATCATCGCTTCCATAGCACAACGAGCATCTACAAATCCTCCCGGAACAACGTCAATAACAACAATAGGCTTTAAAGTAATAATACTACCAGTAATCAACCATGGCGTTCACACAAAAATAAATAGCAACAAGATAGCAACCTTGGTTTCCAACTTTTTGATCGTCTAGGACAATCCGCTAAAGTCCGTCGTTGTCATTTGCACTACCATATCTAAGCCCGAACCAACTTTGCTGCTCCCTTTAACCAACAGGAAGCCCTTTGGATAGTTGATAGTGGGGCAACTGACCACATTGCTTCTGATCATCAGAGTTTAGCTACTGTGCATGAATACCATGGTCCTGGTTGATATCTCATGTATTCAAGTTAGTTAATAAAATTAAAAAAAAAAGATGAAATAGAAAGAATGTAATTTGAGTCCACATAAACCACTGATTTTCTTTATGAAATTTCCCTCACTGTACCCGAGGTTGCAGATCAATTTCACCCCAAATAAAAGGGATTAACCTATTAGAGAAGTAGTGGTACCTCAAACTTCAATAGCTTCAGCGAACACAAGAACAGTAACAAAAGCACACAGACTCAGTCGATCAATAATATTGTTTTGAGAGAAAAATGTATGTAGAGAGGGAAAAAATTTCAGTGTTTAAAAAAACCCAAAAAAACTCTTATTAATAGCCATTTTCAGCAAAGAACCCGTTTATTCAAAAAAATCTGTTCAAATCCATTTTTTCCAGACCATTGTGTCCTTTGGGAAGAGTAATGACTTTTAGGAAGGAACAGGTCCGTTCAGACCGTTATTACCGTTATATGCAAATTTCAAATAAATTTCGTTGCGCCAAATTAATTAGTTTATTTAACTAAAGTCGAAATCAATTTATAAGAGAAAGGAAATCAATTAAAAAGATTGATTAAATTGATTAAATAAATTTTGTTCAAAAATATTATCAATCAATTACATCATGTGCCAAATGAAAATCGGAAGCCGAAACTGAAGATGAGGCCGAGCGAGCGACGACGACGGCGCGAGGGGGAATCTTCTTCTTAACCTTGAAAGAATTAAAGGAAGTGTTTCCTAATAAGGACAACAATTGAGAAATGACTTTTCATTTGCACTTTGCAATGAACTTTCATTTTCCCTCCAAAATTGGTTTCCTCACTTTTCCATTTTCTCTTCTCATTTTCCATTCATTCTTTGCTAAAACGCAACAATCCCACACATGCATGGGGAATGATACTTATTAAAACACATGCATGAAAACTTGTGTGTCTTGAAGTAAGCGTTAATCACATCTGAATATATAAGTTTCCCTTTAAACTTTCTAACGTGAACATAGATCATATACACTTGGTCAATCTGTAGATTTAATATATTTGAACCATCATGATTTGGTGTATACCTAGACAACATAAGTGAAACAATCAACACTTGAAATAACCTGTAGATTTGATATCTCGGTTAGTAAGTGCTTAGTGATTTGGTCTTACAAGATTCTCCTTGAAACGACTTACATTTCAAACTCATAGGTGGTTTGTAAATATGTTATCATGTAGATACAGTATGTGATATACCCTGTATCAAACTTAGAAACCATCAATTGTCCTTATGCCTTTATTCTCTTTAGTTGTTTCATCATGAGAATGAACCATAAAATAAATTTTGACAATGTTGAATCGTCATCAATGACTTTGTTTTATCTCCTTGAACCTTGATCATGGGATCTCCAATCTTTTAGATAGAGTTACCACCATGATGACTTATTCTTGGCAATTTTTCTATTCCCGTCGATGATCTCTCAACTCCCTCTCTAGTTATGCCTTTTGTAAGTGGATCCAACACATTATCATTTGACTTTACATAGTCAATTGTGATAATTTTACTAGACAGTAGTTGTCTAACAGAGTTATGTCTACGTCTTATGTGACAAGACTTCCCGGTATGCATAGTACTTCCAGCCCTTCTTATTGCATCTTGACTATCACACTATATGCATATAGAGACCATTGGTTTGGGCCAAAATTGAATATCTTTTAATAAATTCCAGAGTCATTCAACTTCTTCACCTACCTTGTCTAAGGCGTTGAATTTAGACTCTACTGTAGAGCGAGATATACATGTTTGTTTGGATGATTTCCTAGATATTACTCCTTTACCAACAGTGAAAATGTATCCACTCATGTATATCGTTTCACTTGACCCACTAATCCAATTCACATCACTATATCCATAAATAACTGTTGGATATCTATTGTAATGCAAATCATAGTTTTGAGTGTTATCTAAGTACCCCAAAACTCTCTTCTTTGCCAACCAATGATTTTTATTTGGATTAATTGTTTATTGACTTAGTTTTCTTGGATTAATTGTGTGTTGACTTAGTTTACTTATAGCACGTGCTATGTATGGTCGTGTACATTTTATGACATGCATCAAACTTTCCAATACTCTAGCATAATTCAATTGAGACAGACTATCCCCATTATTCTTAGCAAGATGAAAGCTCACATCCATTGGGGTCATTGCCCTTTATCAAATACTTGAACTTTTTATATAATATTTGTTATAATGAGATTGAGACAATGCTAAACCGTTAGGAGTTTTGAGAATCTTCTTTCCCAATATCAAATCGGCAACTCCTAGATCTTCCATATCAAACTTACTAGCGAGCAAACGCTTAGTAGCTTTTACATTGGCAATCTCTTTGCTCATTATCAACAAGTCATCCACATGTAGGCATACAATGACTTCATGATTCAGAGTATCTTTAATGTAAACAAAATTATCACATTTATCGATATTAAATCCATTTGACAACATGGCTTGGTCAAAATTTGAATGCCATTATTTCGGTGCTTGTTTTTGTCCATAAAGCGACTTAACAAGTTTGCATACAGTTCTTTTCTTTACCAAGAACTACGAAGCCATCAGGTTGTTTCATGTAATTTTTTTCCTCCAACTCTCTATTTAAGTAGGCAGTTTTACATCCATTTGATGGATTTCAAGACCGTATACTGCAGCTAGGGAAATTAACATTCGAATTGATAAAATCCTAGTCACTGGCGAGTATGTGTCAAAATAATTAAGGCCTTCCTTTATATAAAGACTTTGACAATAAGTTTTGCTTTATATTCGTCAATAGTTCCATCATCTTTCATCTTCCTTTTGAAGATCTATTTTTAACCCAAGGGTTTGTTCAGTGGAAGAAGATCAACCAACTCTCAGGTATAATTGCTTAGGATTGATTCAATCTCACTATTGACAGTCTCCTTGCAAGAGGTTGAGTCGCTAGACAACATTGCTTCTTGAATGTTTGAGGCTCTGTTTCAAGACGGAATGTTACAAAATCATATCCAAATGAAGTAGTTGTCGTTTGACGTTTACTGCGCCTTAGACTCTCTTCATTGGTTTAATTATCATTTGATTCTTTTCGGGGTTGTTTAGACCCCCACTAGACGAATCAAGTCTAGTTTCATACGGATAGATATATTAAAAAGTTTCAGCATTATCTGATTCCATTACCGTATTACCATGAATATCCTGATGTTCGGATTGATGAAACAAAAATCGACATTCCTTACTATTTGTGGTATACCCAATGAATACACAATCCACATTCTCAAGCCCTATTTTCACCCTCTTAGGTATAAAAACCTCGACTTTGGCTAAAAAGACCCACACTTTGAAATATTTCAAGTTGGGTTTTCTATCTTTCCTTTTCTCATATGGAATAACATGTGTCTTTGTGTGAGGTACTCTATCGAATATTCAATTTGTTGTAAGGATAGCTTTACCCCACAAGTTTTGTGGTAAACTTGAACTTATAACTAAGACATTGATCATTTTCTTTAAGGTTTGATTTTCCTTTCTCCAATCCCATTAGATTGAATATTGTAAGGAGCAGTGGTTTGATGAATTTTTCTATTTTCCAAACGTATTTCTTAAAATGGAGATTCATATTCTCCGCCTCTATCACTTCTAATCATTTTGATCTTTCTATCCAACTAATTTTCAATTTCAGTTTTATATGGCCTTGATGCATCTGTTGCTTCATCCTTACCATTTAGCAAATAAACATAACAATATCTAGTATAAAAGTTATGAAATACTTTTTTCCACCACGTGATGGTGTTGACTTCATGTCACAAGTGTCAGTGTGAATCAATTCTAATGGATTTGAATTCCTTTCAACAGATTTATAAGGATGCTTAGCATACTTAGATGCAACGCAAACTTGACATTTTGATTTATCTCACTCAAATTTAAGCAAATCATTAAAGCTAATCAACTTTCGCAAGGTTTTGTTATTAACGTGTGTCATGCGTTCATGCCATAAACTTTTAGACTTAAGAAGTAAGAAGAAGCAAAATTTTTATTCATATCAACTGCAACTACATTGTGTTTAAAGAGGCCCCCAGTGAGGTAACCTTTTCCTACATACATTTCATTCTTACTCATTACAACTTTATGAGAAACAAATACACACTTGAATCCATTGTTAGTCAGAAATTGTATAGAAACTAATTTCTTTCGCAATTCCGGATCATACGATACCCTGTTCAAAGTCACCACCTTGTCTGATGTCATCTTTAATAGGACCTTGCCAGTTTCTTCACCCTTCTCAACAACGGAGTTTTCCATAAACAACTTCTCATATGTAGGTGCTGGATTATATGATGAAAATAATTCTTTTTTTGCACAAACATGACATGAGGCACCAGATTATACTAATCATTCTCTTGTAATTCCAACCAAGTTAAATTTTGAAAGCCTTGCACAGATATCGTCCATTATTCATTTGGATTCAGCAAAATTTCCTTGGTCATTCTTCTTTTTGTCCTTATTGGGACCCCGACATTTAGTAGCCTTATGACCGCATTTGCCACAATTGAAACAACTTCCATTGAATTTCTTCTTAGGAGGATTTCTATTAAAACGAGATGCTTTCTTTATTTTCTTTCATTTTGTGGTATCTTCTTCAACAATACTTACTTTAGATACTTTTAAATTACCACGTGACCTCTTTTCTGCAGCTTTGTTATCCTCTTCGATTCTTAGCCTTACTATGAGATTTTCAAGAATCGTCTCCTTGCATTTCTATTTAAACTAGTTTTTGAAGTCCTTCCGCAATGGTTGTAACTTCTCAATAATGACAGCCGCTTGAAAAGCAACATTCACAACAAATTTTACATTAATGATTATGTGAGTATTCAAAATAAAGTTAATATTTCCAACATAGACATTAAATAAATTTATACCTTCAATAAAGAGATCATGGATTATAACCTGCAGTTCTTGAACTTGGGTGACGACGGTCTTACTGTCTATCATCTTATAGCCCGAAACTCTGCCACAATAAACTTCTTCATCCGACATCCTCTGTTTATACTTCTTTTCTAAAGCATCCCAGAGTTATTTTGAGGTTTTGACAATAATGTGTACAGATAATCTTGTAGGACACTCAGAATATAACTTTTACATAAAAAAAAGTTTGAATATGTCAATGCTTCTATTACCAAGAATCGTTTTTCAGGCGGAGTTTCATCCAACATAACAGGAACATTACAATTAATGAACCTTTGGATTCACATGTTTGTCAATAGCTTCATGATCCAACTGTGTTGCTGCCCGATTCTGCACATTTGCCCTCCTCTAAAACCCATGGCGCCTCCATCGACTGAGGTAATTCTCAATCTTCTCTGCCTATTCAAATTCACCCATCAATGCCTCTGGTTTCCGCACCATACAAGTCTCATTCTTCACCTGAACCCAAAACACCTATCCCATTAGACTCTGAACCTTCCTCAAACCGCCCCTTACTCACTTACCATCGCCAAACCCCTCACTTACATTCTTTCACACAGACTTCACCGCCCTATCCCTTTAATTTACAACCCGCACTTATTTCCAACCAATCTGCCTCGCATGTTCCAGTGACCACCCCATCACTTCCACATCCCATGATCACACATTCTAAGACAAATAGTCCTAAACCAAAAAACTTCACTGTTACCGTAAAATCCTTTCCATACCTAGAACATATAGACAAGACCACCCTCATCATCATTGGAGAACAGTCATGAAATCAAAGATTGATGTTCTCGTTATAAGGAACCGGACATGGGAATTGGTTCCATTCAGTCCTTCAATGAATATGGTTGATTGTAAACTGATATTTTGTATAGAGCATCATGATGATGGTTTGATTGACATGTTTAAGGATTGTCTGGTTGACAAAGGATTTACACAGCGCATTGGACTAGATTATCATTCAACGTTAAGACCGGTGGTCAAGCCAACTACTCTCTGTTTAGTTCTTTCTGTTGCTACCAAACACAACTGGCCCATGCATCAACTAGATGTGAACAATGCGTTTCTTCAAGGTCGACTAGAAGTAGAGGTTTATAAGCGATAACCTACTGGTTTTAGGATCCACATCACTCCTCGCATGTGTGCAGGCTCAACAAAGCCATTTATGGATTAAAACAAGCAGCACGTACACGGTACACTGAGCTCAAGAATTATTTTGTAATAATTGGGTTTTTTAAGTCTCAATAATATTCCTCTTTATTTATTTTCCACAATTATGCCTTTACCATTTATGTGCTTGTTTATGTGGACAACATAATCTTTTTTTTTTGTGAAACAAAATATTTATTAATACCAGAAAAGTGTGCAATTACAAAACCATGTATGTGCTGACGACCTACTTCTCAGATTCCTACAATATCAATCTAGATCAAAATTAATAAACCATACAGAACATTGAAACAAGTAAAAAACATATCTAATCTAGGTCCCGTAAAGGAAAAGATGCAGATATCATGGTCGTTATTGCACCAGTCCCATTACTCTTTCTTGCCCACTTATTAGCCAATTCTAGCTCAACCTGCCAGCTTCCTATTTGGCAATTGATTACCAACCATTTCAGTAATCCGGCCCACAATGCTTTATTTTCAGGACACTCAAAAAAAAGGTGATCAAAAGTTTCAGCGGCAACTGCACAGTATCTACATTCCTGGGGGGACTTGTATAATACCAAACTTCTTTAATCATTCTGCTGTAGCAAGCCTCCTCCAAGCTGCTAACCAAAGGATAAATTGATGCCTAAGATTGTTCGATTGCAAAACAATACTCTTCCAATTCACTTTGGGATGCTTTGGTGTTTGATTGATATACAGATGAATAGAGAACTTACCAGCCAGCACCAGTGCTTTTAACTTAGTTCCCAGATTACCTGATCCCATGACTAGACTTAGTACCTTCCTTGTCTCTAAGATCTTCCGTATTTCCCAAGTGGAATTTGGTGTCAATAGTAAAATCTTCCACACCCTCACCCTTTATATAGTATGTATGTGTCCATTTGATCCGAAGACAATCTTTCTTTTCATGGACTGCCCATAATAGTTTAAGAATAGTAGCAGTATTCAAACTTGGAGATCCATTATCTTTTGACCTCCTGCTACCTTTGGAAGGCATAGTTTTTCCCAGGACACCAATGCTTTCCTAGAGATTACAGTTGAATTAGCAGTCCAAAGATAAGTTCTACATATTCCTTCAATCAGTTTCATGATCCTTTTTTGCAGGACAAAGATTTGTGCCTAGTAAGTCTGCATCCCAAAAACTCCTGATTTCGATAACTGAATTCTTCCTGAGAGTAGTTTAGCAGTCGAACACCTTATTCTCTCAGTGACCTTTTCCACCAATGCAATACATTGATCTATAGTGAGCCTTTTGGAGGATATAGGCACCCCTAGATATTTAAATGGTATCTCACCCTCCACATAGCCCAATGTAGTTAAACTTGTTTGCTTCATGTCAGTTTTCACACTGGTAATATAGATGGAGCTTTTCTCATTATTTTCATTTAGTCAAGAGACCATAGAGAATCTATTGAAAGAACCTTTCAGTAATTGTATTGACTCTACATCAGCCTTACTAAACAGTAGTATGTCATTAGCAAAACAAATATGCATCACACAAAATTGTTTACACCTGTGATGGTACTTGAACTGATGCACCTCCTGTAAAACATCACTAGTAATCAGTCTGCAGGTGTAAAACATACTATTGATCGTCCCTCTCATTGGTTTTAATTAAAGGATCTTGGTCTTTTAAACTATTTTCTGGGTATTGATGTTCTCCCACACAATGAAAGCTTTTTTCTGTCACAATAAAAATATTTTTTGGATTTGTTACATGATGTTGGTATGCAAGACAATAAAGAAGCTCCAACACCAATGACTTCAAAGACAGTTCACACTGCCTCTTCTGGAGATGATCCAGATGACAGTTCTCTTTATAAGCGAGTTATTGATAAATTACGCTACGTTTCTTTTACCCCAGTCATTACCTTCTTTGTTAGCAAACTTTCCCATTTCATGCATCAACCAAGTCAAACTCACAAAAAAGCAGTTAAGCGTATTCTTCACTATCTTAGTGAAACATCCCATTTGGGTATTGTCAAGAAACAAGATTCAAGATTAGTTGTTTTCTCATATTCGGACTGGGCTAGAGATCCAGATGGTCATACTTCCACATCAGGCTATGTGATTTTTCTAGGTGCTACACCTATTTCATGGTCGTCCCACAAGCAACGACGTGTCTCCTGTTCGTCAACTGAAGCGGAATACCAAGCTATGGCTGCTACTGTTGCAGAAACAAACTAGCTGACTGATCTTCTTCAGGATCTGCATTTTCCTCTTGATGGTGCTCCAACAGTCTTTTGTTACAATGTTAGCACTATTTATATTTGTGTCAATCCTTTTTTCCACAGTCGGATGAATCATGTTGCCATAAACTTTCATTTTGAGCGGGATCAGGTTCAAACAAGGAGATTGAAGTCAAACACTTATATGTTGCTGACAAAGTTGCTGATCTACTTACTAAGCCACTACCACGTGCTTCCTTTGAGCGGCTCTTTCCCAAGTTGGGTGTGATTGATACAAGCACCAACTTGTGGGGCCGTAATAAAGACTGAATATTCTTCCCATATTTTAGCGTATTTTTGTTTTAGTTTTTTTACAAATTTCTAGAATTAGAGTCCATCTCAATCTCTTCAGTCATCCAACTTTATCCCTTATTTTTATCATACACAGACTTTGTATATATTAGCACTTTGTGTCAGCTGGGAATAGCCATTTATATACCACATAATATAAATTGATAATAATATTGATTCATTCTCTAATATCGTCTTACTCAGGAAGCTTGATCTTCCATTGAATTGATGTGTGTTCATGAGTGACGCCCAGACGAACAACTTGCTTGGTTGCGAAACATGATAAAATATAAATGCTGGCTAATCAAGCCTTCTATCCACGCCCAACAATATAGTTAGACAGGTAACTGGAGTAGGCGACTAGAGGTCAAAAGATCAAAATCATTAATTAACCCTGTAGATCAATAATATAACCCAAAATAGTTCATTGCCTAAGATACGATACAAAAAATCTGATCTATTGAGCAACCGTGGAATTATCCCAATCAGTGTAACTAATAATATTATTTCATTCTTGCCTTCTTTTCTTTACAAATATAAAGTAAGAACTTTTGGCACTCTTAAATAAATAATTAAACTAGTATAATTTAGTAAATAGTTAATTGACAAGTCCTTTGGGTTCGATAATCCGGTTCTTTTAAGAGCCAAGATATTATGTGCGCGACCACGTAACTTGCGTGTGTAATTGGGAGCAACAAATTTTCGGCGGTGCTTTCAGGGACTTAGAAATTAATTGTTCTTCTAGGTTTTACTTTTACTTTTTATTTATTTATTATAGTTTTTAGTTAATTTTTTTGAGCAATTTATTGTTATTATTATTATTATTATTTTTATTTGATTAATTTTGTACTCTTATTGATATAGTGAGTGGATAAATTGTGGTTAGGTGATGAGTATTCTTATAAAAATCCTTAGATTTTTGTAACTTAAACCACTTAGATATAGAGTTTCCGATATGTCATATGTGTGGTCGGTAATATATATGTATTGGCTTTCCTAAGTCTTTTTCCCTTCCCCAAACCGCCTCTTATATTTTTCTGTAATTTGTGATGTTAGCACAAGCGATGGAGTGGAGAAAACAAAATAAGAGGCGCACAATGTAAATTCACTTATGGAATGTACGGACATGCTAGACAAAGTTATTTCAACAATCACTGAACAAATATTTGAATGCGGGGAAGAGTACACAAAAGAATGATATTATTGGATAAGCTTGACGCTAAACAATTAGATATTACAGTCTAAATTAAATTAGAAGAGATTGAAGCCCAACAAGGAGAAAGTTATGGAGAAACAAATACAGTGAGCCAATCTTGGCTTTAAGAATAAACTCAACTTCTAAAAATTTAAGAGTATGTCTGTGATGGTTTGACATATATGAAAACTCAACTAATTGAAGGAACAGTTGAGCTCATACAAGAAATAAATCAATTTGAATAAGATATTCATGACTTGGAGGCTCACATGAAAAAAATAATAGATGTGTCTGATGCGTAATTATCAATTGTCGTAGATATGACTAACTGACGGAGCTAAAAGAAGAATTTTGCCCATTCTAAGTGTACCTTATTCCTTAATATCGATGTTGAGAAAGAGTATAAAAGCGAGAATTTAGTAGAATGCTTTGGAGTTGAGGGAACTTGAATCTCATTCAAAATACTTTTCTATATCATATGAACTAATGAATGAGTGCATAGATGAGGTACAAGACCCCTATATCCTAAAGTGTTTTAGTCCACATAGACAAAAATGGCATTTCTAACGTAAGGGCCAAAAAGTGCAAGATGCAACATATATTATTTGGTTCCTTTAACTTTATACCACCACCCCTAGAGAGGAGCACAAAAATTGATGCAAAGTTAGGGATAAAATTCATACTTTCAAAATAGAAAGACAAGTTGTGAACTTACTTGTGCCGTGTGGGATGTTAAATCAGGCGCTTATTGGAGGTAACACAATTAGTAGTGTAACTTCTTATTTTATTTTATTTTTTTATTAGTATCCCTTTTTTCTTTTGTTGTTGTTTTTACAGTTTTTGGAGTAGTCTGAGTATCCGAAAATTTTAGATTAGGAGCATGTTCGAGTTTATGTTTGGGGCGATGACCCTTGATAAAAATTAAGAGAACATGCTACTAGCTAAACCAAAAGTCCTTAGGGGGTTTTCCTAACCCTTGTTTTAAATTTTATTTGATACTTTTGGGACATAGCAAGACGGACCTTGAGTTTATGGTAAGTTAATTGGACTATTTGAAGATATCACCCATGAAAGGGGTGATGAGGTTTGGAGTTGAAGGAATCGGTTCTTATTAAGTTCAATGAGTCATTCTCCCAAGGAGGGGATGGTTGTACTTAGGTACCTAGGAAGGTTGTGTGTGCCGGATGTGGATGACTTACAAAGAAAAATTATGGAAGAGGCACATGGTTCCTGATATATCATTCATCCGAATGACACCAAAATGTCTCGTGATCTATTCTAAGAGGTCTATTGGTGGAACAGTTTGAAGAAGGATATTAGCGGAGTTTGTGACTAAATGTCCTAATTGTCAACAAGTCAATGTCGAACATCAAAGACCGAGAGTATTAACTCAAGATACACCTATCCCTACTTGGAAATGGGAAGATATCAATATTGATTCGTTGAGGGTCTGCCTTGTACCCGAAGGTAAAACGATTCGATATAGGTTATTGTTGATATGTTGACAAAATCTGCCCATTTTATCCCCGTCAAAGTTACTTATTCAGTGGAGGAATACGCTAAGTTGTATCTTAAGGAGATTGTGAGAATGCACGGAATTCCCTTGTTTATCCATTCTGATAGGGGCACTCAATTCACTTCTCATTTTTGGAAAACATTCCAAAGTGGACTCGGTACCAAGGTAAAACTAAGTACCGCATTTCATCCTCAAACGGATGGTTTGATGGAACGAACTATCCAAACCTTAAAAGATGTGTTGAGGGCATGTGTCATTTACTTCAAGGGTAATTTGAATGACCATATACCATTGATTTAATTTTCCTACAATGTTAGTTATCATTCGAGTATTACCATGACACCCTTTGAGGCCCTTTATGGGAGGAGATGTAGATCTCCAATCTGATGGTTTGAGGTAGGTGAGTTTGCTATAATAGGTCCCAAAGAAATTTATGAGGTTGTAGAGAATGTCCGAATCATAAGGGATCGTTTGAAGACAGCCCAAAGTCGGCAAAATCTTATGCCGACAATAGAAAGAGGGACCTTGAGTTTATAGTAGGTTAATTGATCTATTTTATGATATCACCCATGAAAGGGGTGATGAGGTTTGGTAAAAATGGGAAACTTAGTCCCCGGTATGTGGGGCCATATGAGATTATGAAATGCATCGGAAGTGTTGAGTATGATTTGAAATTACTATTGAGTTGGCTCCGGTGCATCCGGTTTTCCATGTGTCAATGCTCAAAAATTGCATAGGTGATCCGATGTCTATCCTTCCTCTAGAAGGTTTAGAATTCGATGTTATCCTTTCCTATGAATATGTACCGGTTGATATCTCAGACACGCAAGTGAAGAAATTGAGAAATTAAAAAGTATCTTCCGTAAACGTTCTTTCAAAGAACCATCTAGTGGAAAATGCTACTTGGGAGGGCGAGACATGATGTCCTGATATCTTCATCTTTTCCTTCCTCTTCTATTCAAGTTGAGGTTAGTAACTGTCACGACCGGAGTCTAGACCCCAGACGAGACCGGCGTCATTGACCTCTCAGAGGTCGCAGACAAGCCTACTTACGTCATTCTTACTTCATCTAGGTTAATTTTAGCAGAAAATTTGAAACTTTTTGTTTCTTAACATACTTATAAAAACATTCTCATTAATACGTAATTGTTCACCATCAACCATCTAACATTAAGAGATAAACAACTGAAAGAAATAGTTCAATTCTTATTAAGTGTATAATTGCCAAAATGGCACCAATACATAGTCTAAACAAAAATAGGAAAGAAACGCTAGTGGAACATGCTCTACTAGCTCAACTCTAAAACTAAGCTAGAATATAAAACAGTAGCATCCTCGAAAGCATGAGGACCTACAAAAACCGGATGAATGCTGGACGTCCGGATAACTGCAGCGATGATCCTGTAGCTCTATCGTCCACCTGTGCCTGCACCTAAAATAGTAGAGTTTGTATAGGGTTAGTACACACTTGTACTAAGTATGGGTATATGCAAGCACACACCAAGGACATGCATGAGAAAGAATAGCTCTTTCCTAACAACATGATTTTTGGAAGTCAAGTCAGTGGACTTGCCCAAATTGAGATAGAAAAGTTTCCAAATTTGGATTAGGAAAGTCAATTAGCTTTCCAAATTTGGATTAGGAAAGTCAGTGGGCTTTCCAGATTTGGAATAGGAAAGTTATGCCAAGAGAATAACATATATCATCATACTTTTCACATTTGCACACAGCACATAACATTTACACATAGCACATATCATATAGCATACAACACCTTTTGCATGTAGCACATAACTTCTTTATTGACATTCATTCATATGCCATGAGACCTTGGAATCATGGACTTAACATTAAGGCCTCCCAGAAATGAGGGTTCAACAGATGGGACCTCAACTAAGGAGTCTTCATTAGCAAACACAGAGTCTACTTCGTTCATTCATACGTACTCCATTTCATTTCATTCATAGGCTACTGTAAACACCAGTTATACCTAGGATGTAGTTTAAGACTTTCATTAGGTTTGTTGTGCAATGACCAAGAATGACCTAATGTCATTACTTGAATCTAACTCACCTTTTGATTATGCTATCCTAACACCTTTGGTATCATTCAATTTATTATGTGCATCATTTGAGGCTGGCCTCATTCATTCATTGGGAACTTTAACTTTAACCGACATAGATCATGTGAGCATCATGAAATCCAGTGTCTCCCCCACACCGAAAAGAGGTGGAATCACCGGCCAAAGTGACACAAAAAAACAAGCTAGCGTACATGGGAATTTAACCCCGCCAGATCCCTATATTGGCAGTATAGGTTCGAAGACTAGGAGATATAAGGAGACCATACCCGGCAAGCCGGACAGTCTCATCTCATGAGAGTTACGTGAACCTCCGTCCTTCCCGAAAGAAGGCATCACCGCTCATAGCTAGTCTATCGGTGCTCAGTATAAAGTTCCATTACATTCATCTCATACGTCATGGAAGCTGGCTTCTAGTATGAGGACATCATAGATCATTAGATGATTTCTCATCTCATCATTCGTATTGAGTGTATTAAGCTCAATACTCTTATTAGAGTGTTCATAGAGACTTGTCTCTTCATTATCTTACACCCTCATAGGTGAGTACGTGTTGGTAACATTTACTTAGGCTCATTTGAGATTACTCTCATCATTTACATTAGCCTCATATCATGTTGTCACCACATTCATTATGATTAACCCCTTTTGCTTTTAAATAGTTACTCACCTTTTATTATGTGAATGATTATTTCATCATTTCATTGTTCATCTCATCATATGCCAATGCACTTGGCCATTTAGTGTATTTACACTCATACTTAACCCTTCTAGGGTTCATCATTTCATTTCATACATCTTAGGTTCACTTACTTTTGAACGTATGTTAGACTTATGAGTCTATACACATAAGCCATGAGGCTTCATTCGTAGTTCGTTAAGTAATTATTAAATTCCTAAGATTATGTTGTACAAGACTTATGTATCTTGTATTTATGTCAAGATCTTGAATTAGATCTAAGTAGGTGGCATTTATTCTTATACGTTTTGTTCACGTATGATTTATGTATCAATACTGAAATTTGGGCAAGGAATCCCAAGTCTTGAATCAATTGGATATCATTTACATTTTTAATTGATTTTATTCTAATATTCATAACATTTTAAACTCTAAGTCAAATCACAATATTTAATTTGAAGGCTTACTTTTCTATTTTCAATCTCTCTTGCATTGGCCGATGGGTTGTGGGTTCGAGTCCCCACAACCCCACTTTTTATTTTTCATTAGCATAATATTCTCCTATTCTTTCTTAAACCAAGAGGTTGTGGGATCAAACCCCCACAGCCTCTTTTATTTTTCTCTTACTTTCGCCCAAGTAAGGAGGTTGTGGGTTCGAACCCCCACAGCCTCCTTCTTTATAATTTATTTTCGCTTAAGGGCTGTGAGGTGGTGGGTTCGAACCCCACAGCCCCATAATTATATTTTCAATATTTTCCCTAAGTTAAGAACATGGACAGTGAGGCCGTGGGATCGAACCCCCACGGCCTCACTTGTTTTAACATTTAATTTCGCGGGCAGTAGCTAAGGGGTTCGAATCCCCTTAGCCCCCAACATCTTTTTCTTATTTTATTTTTCCTTCTACTCTTCATGAATTCTGACCGAGGGGTGGTGGGTTCGAATCCCACTCCCCTCATTAATTTTTCTCTTATTCTAGCCCTTGCTCAGACCCAGGATCGAACCTCCCAGCCCTCACCCTTTGTCGTGTCTGTTTCGCTCAAGGATGAGGTCACGGGTTCAATTCCTAGTGGCCTCATTCTTTTATTTCTTTAATAAATTTTCCATATTCATATGCATTTTTATTTAGTCTATATTAACTTGTACAATGCTGGAAATATTTAGTTACTTTTAACTCATAACATCAATGTTTTACTTAGTTCATACATTCTTTCGTAATTCCACTTCAACGTATTTTTAAATGCATCCTTTAGAGAATTTATTGGCTATCAAATCCTTATTCAAGTCAGCCACATTTCTTAATTGTGAACATCACAATCTTCATGAGTTTGGGTACGTAAATTAACAAACACAACATTAGCAATTTTAAGCCTCAAGGCCGAGACTCAACATGCCATACACATTTTGTTTTATTTTTCTTAATTCGAACACACACATGGTTGTCTTTTCATGAATTAACGTACATCCAATACATTAACATTCAGCACAAACATCACATAATCCTAAGTCTACCAGCATTCATACCAACCTACATTCGTTGGGAGCTAATGACAGGGACATGCAACAGGGGAATCAACCTTAGTTTTTGAGCCGAATATACTGAGTCCTAGGGGTCTCTTGGGAAAGGGACCAAGAGTAAGAAAACCCATACCTTGTTTTCTTGTTAAATGTCCAGAATGCTGCCCAAGAACCTCTCCAAAAATCAGTCCAAACACCCACACTCACACCTCACCCGACTAGCGTAGTAAATCTGCTTAACGTTACCGGATTGTTTTCTCTTTGAGTTTCTATCTTTCAAGTTCTTGATGAACTTTTGCCTTTACTTTATTTTCTTTTGCTGATTGTTTTCTCACGTTTTCAGCCAAGAAAAGAGAGTGAAAGAGAGAGAGAATCGTACAAGAGAGAGTGGGGGAAAAGGGAGATATAAGTCTAGTAGAAGTAGGACTTTGTGGGTTTGAATTAGTCAACTCAATAATTAATCAAAATTAATAAAAATTTGATTTCTTTTTCCTAAATCAGCTAATATTAATTATTTATTAAAAACTAAGTTAACACATTAAAATAAAAGCAAGTTTAATCTTGCTTCTAGTGGGGTTCGAACCCGGGTGACCCCATTTTCCAAAATGGGTCACTTCGGGTTGCCCCACCCGAATTTCTTTATTTTTTTTAACTTAATTAATTAAATAATTAATTACTCAGGGTAATTACAATATTACCCTTGGCCTGGAAAAGACCATTTTACCCTTGGACCCTCAAACTTAAAATTTCTTCTTTTGAGTCCGGTAAAAGCTCTTTCGATTAAATCTTCATTTTCGTGAGCCTCACATGGTTGGTTCCAACCTTTCCAAGCTCAATTAACTCCCCAAGTTAGTTGGCTTGGTCGTAGTGAGGGTTCTGAGGTCTGGTTCTACGCGTATCAGTCTGTACAAATCTTGGTCTAATCGCAAGCATTCTTGACAACCTAAGTCTTGGTCCTATTCATTTTTAGGGTTGTTACATTATGCCCCCCTTAGGAACATTCGTCCCCGAATGACACTACTCTTTACTAACAATAAGTATGTCATCTATAGAATGTACACATACGTAGGTACTTCAATACTTCCATGGGTGAATATTTGATTCACTTCTTAACATGATGGAACACCTCCTTGAGACCTACTAGTAGCTTCACATTAATAGACTAAGTAATTCTTCCCTAAACTAGTCTCATCAAAGAATACAACACAAAGTCAACATAAAAATCATATAAATCATCAACCAATATGATGACTTCAAACCTATTAACCTCATACTAGGGCATAAACACCATATACAGTCAAATATATGAAAGGCTAATTAAGGCTACGCACCCGAGGCTTCATCAGAAGTGCCTTCCCCTGCACCCCTGGACTTGAGTGCGAAGAATCGTTGCCTCTTTGGAGCCTCTTCATCCGGGCCATTAGTCTGAACTCTCTCCTTCCTTGTTCCTGACTTCTCCTATTCGGACAATCTTTCACCATGTGGCCCGGTTTTCCACAGCTGTAACAAGCATTAGAGCCCATCATACACTCTCCTCCATGCTGTCTGCCACACTTCCTGCAAGGTTGCCTTTCCTTAGGTGTATATACTTCCTTGTTTCTCTTATCTCTGGACTCGGAATCCCTATCATAGAGACCACTGGATGAACTTGACTCCCTTTGGTGGGAGAGTCCCTTCTTAAACCTTGGCTGCTCACGGACGCCAAAGTTGTTTCTGTGGCCTCCGTGGCTGGGACCTGCCTGATCTTGAGGCCTAGGCCTCCTAACATCACGAATACCCCTCTTTCTACGGCTGTCCTCCACCTGCTGTACATGCACCATCAACCTGGAAAGGTCCATATTATCATGGAGCATCGCAGACCGACATTCCTCCTCCAGGTCTCCATTGATTCCTGTGAGGAACCTACTCATTTCATCCCTGCTGTTCGAAACCAGGGAAGTAGCATACCTGGATAATTCAACAAGCCTCAGTACTCTCCTCAATCTTGCTATTAAATACTAAGGAAAGTAATATACCTGGATAGCTTAACAAACTTCAGGGAATACTCCCTGACTGTCATGGATCCTTGTTTAAGGTTGATGAACTCTTCAACCTTGGCTTCCCTCATCTCTCTGGGAAAGAACCTCTCCATAAATGTTGTCTTGAACAGCTCCCAAGTGACTGGCACTCCACCTAAGACACGGCTATCTTGCCACATCTTGCACCAAGTCTGTGCAACATCCTTGAGCTGATAGGAAGCCAGCTCAGCCTTTTCAATATCAGTGACCCCCATAGCCACCAGGATCTTATGCACCTCATCTACAAACTCTTGAGGATCCTCCGATGTCTTAGCCCCTGCGAATATGGGAGGGTTCATCCTCGTGAAATCTCACAGTTTGTCAGCCATGCTGCAAATCGTTGGGTTCTCCCTCTGAACATCCTGCCGGTTGACTTGGGCAGTCATAGCCTGAGCTTGCATCGTGATGGCCTGTGCCATCTGGGCCAAATATGCCCTCACCTCAGCATCGGTCAACCCAACTAGGTTAACCGGCATGGCCACTCCTTCAGCTAGGGCTTGGGCTGGAACTCGATTTCCCCCAACAGCTGCCCTCCTCCTCCTCTAACCAATAGCCCTCCAAGGGTTCATTCTCTGAAAAATAATAGGGGTTGATGTTAGACACGCTCATAACACCAAGAACTCAGACATTAGGAAAAGCACGATAAGATTAGAAGAAGGGAAATTTTCCTACGCATCATGCAGTCTCTAATTCAGGATAGTGGTGCACTTCACTACCATGAATTAGAAACTACTCAATGTGCTTGATGTGAACTCATTATTTTCGTAATTTAACCTAGTACTCTGATACCAACTTTGTCACGACCGGAGTCTAGACCCCAGATGAGACCGGCGTCGTTGACCTCTCAGAGGTCGCAGACAAGCCTACTTACGTCATTCTTACTTCATCTAGGTTAATTTTAGCGGAAAATTTGAAACTTTTTGTTTCTTAACATACTTATAAAAACATTCTCATTAATACGTAATTGTTCACCATCAACCATCTAACATTAAGAGATAAACAACTGAAAGAAATAGTTCAATTCTTATTAAGTGTATAATTGCCAAAATGGCACCAATACATAGTCTAAACAAAAATAGGAAAGAAACGCTAGTGGGACATGCTCTACTAGCTCAACTCTAAAACTAAGCTAGAATATAAAACAGTAGCATCCTCGAAAGCATGAGGACCTACAAAAACCGGATGAATGCTGGACGTCCGGATAACTGCAGCGATGATCCTGTAGCTCTATCGTCCACCTGTGCCTGCACCTAAAATAGTAGAGTTTGTATAGGGTTAGTACACACTTGTACTAAGTATGGGTATATGCAAGCACACACCAAGGACATGCATGAGAAAGAATAGCTCTTTCCTAACAACATGATTTTTGGAAGTCAAGTCAGTGGACTTGCCCAAATTGAGATAGAAAAGTTTCCAAATTTGGATTAGGAAAGTCAATTAGCTTTCCAAATTTGGATTAGGAAAGTCAGTGGGCTTTCCAGATTTGGAATAGGAAAGTTATGCCAAGAGAATAACATATATCATCATACTTTTCACATTTGCACACAGCACATAACATTTACACATAGCACATATCATATAGCATACAACACCTTTTGCATGTAGCACATAACTTCTTTATTGACATTCATTCATATGCCATGAGACCTTGGAATCATGGACTTAACATTAAGGCCTCCCAGAAATGAGGGTTCAACAGATGGGACCTCAACTAAGGAGTCTTCATTAGCAAACACAGAGTCTACCTCGTTCATTCATACGTACTCCATTTCATTTCATTCATAGGCTACTGTAAACACCAGTTATACCTAGGATGTAGTTTAAGACTTTCATTAGGTTTGTTGTGCAATGACCAAGAATGACCTAATGTCATTACTTGAATCTAACTCACCTTTTGATTATGCTATCCTAACACCTTTGGTATCATTCAATTTATTATGTGCATCATTTGAGGCTGGCCTCATTCATTCATTGGGAACTTTAACTTTAACCGACATAGATCATGTGAGCATCATGAAATCCAGTGTCTCCCCCACACCGAAAAGAGGTGGAATCACCGGCCAAAGTGACACAAAAAAACAAGCTAGCGTACATGGGAATTTAACCCCGCCAGATCCCTATATTGGCAGTATAGGTTCGAAGACTAGGAGATATAAGGAGACCATACCCGGCAAGCCGGACAGTCTCATCTCATGAGAGTTACGTGAACCTCCGTCCTTCCCGAAAGAAGGCATCACCGCTCATAGCTAGTCTATCGGTGCTCAGTATAAAGTTCCATTACATTCATCTCATACGTCATGGAAGCTGGCTTCTAGTATGAGGACATCATAGATCATTAGATGATTTCTCATCTCATCATTCGTATTGAGTGTATTAAGCTCAATACTCTTATTAGAGTGTTCATAGAGACTTGTCTCTTCATTATCTTACACCCTCATAGGTGAGTACGTGTTGGTAACATTTACTTAGGCTCATTTGAGATTACTCACCTTTTATTATGTGAATGATTATTTCATCATTTCATTGTTCATCTCATCATATGCCAATGCACTTGGCCATTTAGTGTATTTACACTCATACTTAACCCTTCTAGGGTTCATCATTTCATTTCATACATCTTAGGTTCACTTACTTTTGAACGTATGTTAGACTTATGAGTCTATACACACAAGCCATGAGGCTTCATTCGTAGTTCGTTAAGTAATTATTACATTCCTAAGATTATGTTGTACAAGACTTATGTATCTTGTATTTATGTCAAGATCTTGAATTAGATCTAAGTAGGTGGCATTTATTCTTATACGTTTTGTTCACGTATGATTTATGTATCAATACTGAAATTTGGGCAAGGAATCCCAAGTCTTGAATCAATTGGATATCATTTACATTTTTAATTGATTTTATTCTAATATTCATAACATTTTAAACTCTAAGTCAAATCACAATATTTAATTTGAAGGCTTACTTTTCTATTTTCAATCTCTCTTGCATTGGCCGATGGGTTGTGGGTTCGAGTCCCCACAACCCCACTTTTTATTTTTCATTAGCATAATATTCTCCTATTCTTTCTTAAACCAAGAGGTTGTGGGATCAAACCCCCACAGCCTCTTTTATTTTTCTCTTACTTTCGCCCAAGTAAGGAGGTTGTGGGTTCGAACCCCCACAGCCTCCTTCTTTATAATTTATTTTCGCTTAAGGGCTGTGAGGTGGTGGGTTCGAACCCCCACAGCCCCATAATTATATTTTCAATATTTTCCCTAAGTTAAGAACATGGACAGTGAGGCCGTGGGATCGAACCCCCACGGCCTCACTTGTTTTAACATTTAATTTCGCGGGCAGTAGCTAAGGGGTTCGAATCCCCTTAGCCCCCAACATCTTTTTCTTATTTTATTTTTCCTTCTACTCTTCATGAATTCTGACCGAGGGGTGGTGGGTTCGAATCCCACTCCCCTCATTAATTTTTCTCTTATTCTAGCCCTTGCTCAGACCCAGGATCGAACCTCCCAGCCCTCACCCTTTGTCGTGTCTGTTTCGCTCAAGGATGAGGTCACGGGTTCAATTCCTAGTGGCCTCATTCTTTTATTTCTTTAATAAATTTTCCATATTCATATGCATTTTTATTTAGTCTATATTAACTTGTACAATGCTGGAAATATTTAGTTACTTTTAACTCATAACATCAATGTTTTACTTAGTTCATACATTCTTTCGTAATTCCATTTCAACGTATTTTTAAATGCATCCTTTAGAGAATTTATTGGCTATCAAATCCTTATTCAAGTCAGCCACATTTCTTAATTGTGAACATCACAATCTTCATGAGTTTGGGTACGTAAATTAACAAACACAACATTAGCAATTTTAAGCCTCAAGGCCGAGACTCAACATGCCATACACATTTTGTTTTATTTTTCTTAATTCGAACACACACATGGTTGTCTTTTCATGAATTAACGTACATCCAATACATTAACATTCAGCACAAACATCACATAATCCTAAGTCTACCAGCATTCATACCAACCTACATTCGTTGGGAGCTAATGACAGGGACATGCAATAGGGGAATCAACCTTAGTTTTTGAGCCGAATATACTGAGTCCTAGGGGTCTCTTGGGAAAGGGACCAAGAGTAAGAAAACCCATACCTTGTTTTCTTGTTAAATGTCCAGAATGCTGCCCAAGAACCTCTCCAAAAATCAGTCCAAACACCCACACTCACACCTCACCCGACTAGCGTAGTAGTTCTGCTTAACGTTACCGGATTGTTTTCTCTTTGAGTTTCTATCTTTCAAGTTCTTGATGAACTTTGTCCTTTACTTTATTTTCTTTTGCTGATTGTTTTCTCACGTTTTCAGCCAAGAAAAAAGAGTGAAAGAGAGAGAGAATCGTGCAAGAGAGAGTGGGGGAAAAGGGAGATATAAGTCTAGTAGAAGTAGGACTTTGTGGGTTTGAATTAGTCAACTCAATAATTAATCAAAATTAATAAAAATTTGATTTCTTTTTCCTAAATCAGCTAATATTAATTATTTATTAAAAACTAAGTTAACACATTAAAATAAAAGCAAGTTTAATCTTGCTTCTAGTGGGGTTCGAACCCGGGTGACCCCATTTTCCAAAATGGGTCACTTCGGGTTGCCCCACCCGAATTTCTTTATTTCTTTTAACTTAATTAATTAAATAATTAATTACTCAGGGTAATTACAATATTACCCTTGGCCTGGAAAAGACCATTTTACCCTTGGACTCTCAAACTTAAAATTTTTTCTTTTGAGTCCGGTAAAAGCTCTTTCGATTAAATCTTCATTTTCGTGAGCCTCACATGGTTGGTTCCAACCTTTACAAGCTCAATTAACTCCCCAAGTTAGTTGGCTTGGTCGTAGTGAGGGTTCTGAGGTCTGGTTCTACGCGTATCAGTCTGTGCAAATCTTGGTCTAATCGCAAGCATTCTTGACAACCTAAGTCTTGATCCTATTCATTTTTAGGGTTGTTACAGTAACTTTTCCTAGTTTTGGTTTTTGAAGGTTATTAAGTGTCTTGAACTCCTATGATTTCCCTTCATTAAGCATGTTCTTGTGAAGAATGCATTTTTCATATGTTTCTTGAATTATATGTTCTTCATACTTGATGATAGTTAATTACATGTTTGGTATAGTGATTCATGTGTTATTTTTTGTGAAACTTCTCAAGTGTGAAGTGATGAAATTATGTATTCCTTCTTGTTGAATATGTGAGCCATATGGGATTCGATAAGGACATTCCTCCTTGCAAATGTGAAATTGTGAAAGGTGTGCATAATTGGTAGTTGGCATAGTTTCTATCTCCTAAATAGTGCTTTGTTGTATTGAGAAGGGAGTGAATGTTTCCTCCTTTGTTATTGAATTATCCTTATGCATCAAAGGTTGGTTGGGCTGCTAGTCTTGAGTCATAGTTTCCAAAAAGATGTGTAAAGTGTCATTTGAGGATGAATGTTCCCCAACGGGGGGGATATTGTTATACCTCGGAAATCCGAGGACCTAGTCTAGTGTATCACCTACTGTGTAATATGTAAAAATGGTGTTTCCACACATAAACAAAGGTAATTAACTTGATTAGGAAGTATAACAGCCTAAACGTCAAGAAACGACCATGACGTTCGGAGACGAGTGAAAGTGATCTAGTGTTCCTTTAGGTTTTGTAAGGGGTTTGAAGAGTCGTATGAAGGTTAAAATTTGTGAAAATGCATAGGGTATACCTTAGTGCGCGTATAGGGTCACAACTTCCGTGTACGACTCCCCAAGAACCACCCTAAGGAAGCATGTGGAAGACCCAACCAATGACCCTAAAAGCTGTCAAAAAACAACCTGGAACCATGAAGGGGATCAATGAGCCGTCGATGGACTCACGCCACATCGATGGTGGTCGTGATTACATACATGGACTCCTCCCACTTGGTCCCCAAAATGAATCCTCAGTCCCAATCCACGTTTGACTAGGACGGTTCGTGGACTGGTTCACGAGGCGTCAACAGGTCTTGTCATTTGACCCAAACTTCACTACCTCCACACGAAATAAGTGGGGGTAGTTGAGTAATTTTTTAATTAATTAATTAATACTCATAAATGGTTATAATTAGTTAATTTAGGGGGTATTAATGTATCCTTAGTCATTAAACTAGTATAACACCCCCTCTCAAAACCCAAAAAGCTCTCATCTCTCTCTAGTTTCTCTCACTACCCGAAAGACTCCAATTGAATAAGAAGGTCAAGCTTTATCTAGGGCTTCATGATCAAGACTTTACTTCACAAATTTAAAAGTATTTTTAAGGTATGGAGACTATTCACTCTTGGGACTCCTTTACCCAAGAGGTTCTTCAAAATTTTGTTTTAAATGTTCTTTAAAAACCTAGTTTTCATCAAATTTCGTGGGTCTTCTTTCTAACTTGATTTGTTTAGTATTAATTATATTATTAGGTATGATTTATGTATGGTTATAGGTGGATTAATGTATTACTTTAGTCTTTGACCCAATTCCATAGAAAGGCCCATGAATAGCCCTCTTCTCATAACCCTAACTTGTGACTTAGGTTTGTTTATGATTACAGGAGATGTAATTGCATGTGTTCTTGCATTATTTACTATTATATGATGATGATGATTTAATTATTGGGTGAATGTCATGTATTTGGGGGTGATGTCTTGGATGTATTTCTTGAAGGCCATTAGTAAGACTTTCAAGGTCATGAACACTTTATTGTAATAATGTTGGTCTATTCTTGGTAATATTGTTCAATTGAAGTATGAATGTGTGAATATGATATGAACATGATGGGTGTGAAATGATGATTGGTGTATTATTATGAGTGATTGGAGGTTATTCCCATGTTCATCTTATTACTATGTTATTATGTAATGTTCTCACATACTGTTGGGTTTAGATGAAAGGACTTTCTCACCTTAGAACCTAGGAGCTGTGAACATGTTATATGAGGGGATAAACTCCTAAGAACTATGTTATTAGTTTATTCTAAGGAAGACTTAAAGATACCTCAAAGAGGGAATTTTGCTTTGCACCAAGTGAACTTGACAATGAGAGGTGTCACTTCCTAAAAGGAAGGTAGGTTCACCAAATGTTCTCATGACGTGGAAACTACAATGCAAATTAGCATAAACAGAGTTTCTAGTAACTATCTCCTAGTTCCCTAACTATGTGCCCCTATACGAAACCTAACTAGTGGATCTACCTACATGCTATTATCATGTATATGGCCTACCTTGTCAAGTAGGATGCCCTCCTTTCGATGTGACGGGTTGACACCGGATTCCTTGTTTAGCTCACATGGTCTAATGTCGGTTATGGCGAAGTTTCCCCAAAGTAAAATAAATGAATGAATGTAAAAGTTGTATACTAACTCGGATTACTTAAGTGGTGTACTTAGTGTAGGTAAGGGTATGGGACTTTACCTATTCATTGTACAAGTTGACCTTGAGGGGAGGCTTAGGGTGGTTTCTTTATGTACACATGTTATGAGTGAAATGGATAATGTTGATCCTATATTTTGTTGGTTTTATTTGATTTTGGTTTCACTTGATATACATGAGGTTGGTCTAAATTGTTCTGTATGAGGTTTACTACACTTGTTATGATGTTATATGATGTAAAGGAATTGCTTAGGGTCACTTTGCTAGTTTACTTAGTTTATGTGGGGTTATGGGATTTCATATATAAATTGCACTAGTTGACTAGAATTGAAATTATGAGTAAGGTCTTGTGATGTATTGATGAAATGTTTCTTATATCTTATTATGATGTTACTCTTGAACATGTAATATGAAAATGTATTACTGTTTTATGTCATGGACTTGTATATGTTCTTTTAGTGTGCATGAAAGCTTTTGTATAAAACTTGGCATGCTTATAAAAAACTGTCCCTTTGTGCATATTTTCAAGTGATTACTTGCATATGTTTCCATACTTAGTACATGTGGTTTTACTAACCCATATTTTCTTTTATTTTCTACACAAAGTGTAGGTTCAGACCATTGAAGATATTCCACTATTTCCTTGAAGAACATGGATTGATAACCCCAAGTTGGTTAGTCCTCAAATCCGAAGATGAAGATGCATAACTGTAGTTTCATATATCCTATTTCAAAGACTTTATTGTAATTCTTAATATGAAACATATTTTAATGATGTAAGGGCTAAGTCACAAATCTTGTACTCTTATGTTTGGATGGCCTTGTGAGACAATGGTAGTCTATTATCGATATATGTTAAATGAAGTTTAACTTCAAAGAAAATTTTTAGTTTATCCGCTTTTATTTTACCTATGATGCGATGATGTATGCTAAGGTCTTATCTAAGGGCTCTTTGAGGATGAAGACGCCGATTACGTCTAGGGGGTACTGTCCGGTCGTGACACACATGTGCGGTGAAACCTACCATTCTTCTTGCATAACTATCTAATTTGTTTCATGTACCATTGAGAATATCTATTATGTCAGGTCATCTATAGAAGTGTTCGACTGCCTACAATTGAAGCAAGAGGTTCCATCCTTCAAAGAATATTCTAACTTTTACGCATGTCAACCCACAATTGAAGCAAGAGGTTGCATCTTTCAAAGTATTTTCTACCTTTCATGAATGCCAACAAACTTCTCATCATTTGTGTATGTATAACATGAACTATAGTTTTCCTAGGTTCAACCTCTCTTTGAGCTAAATCTTGAACAACGTAACCTAAACATTTTTTGATCTTTCCCGTCTCTGTAGGAAAAGCAAAGGAACCTAATAGTGAGATGGAAAAGACATTAGAGCGATATGTTTCCCATCTCTCGATGAAGAACTCAAATTCATCTATAAAAGAGTAATAACTGACTTCTTGGCCAAAATGTGAATACAAAAATTCTAAAGAAATCCACTCCAGATCCAAACATGTTAATGTGGCAAATCATGGCTTATAGGATACCATCATTTCACACTCCTGGTATGACAACTCGATAAAACCACTGATCTATATGATCATATGAACCAAATCTAAATCAACAAAATTGAAGAACATCCTCACAGGGTCCCAAAATTCCAACAAGGCCCAAATCAAGTGAAACTCGGGGATGACCAAAATGAGGTAAGTAAGACCGCTCCTCAGATGACAAATCTCTCTTTCATGCTGCTCCTTTAAATCATTTCACCGCTTTATTACTTTGTAGCTTACTTTTACTACTATTTGCAGGTTAAAGGAATGTGGAAAGGTCATGATTCTACAAATAAACAACAAATAAATTCTGAACTCCATTTTGGCATAATTTGACTTAATATAATTATCGTGACAATATTGAAAAATAATATGCAATTTGTCTAAAGGGTGTTGGGGCCCTTTAGACTGTAGGGTGGATACTGATCGTGCGGATTGACACAAACGATAAAACCACATAAAGCTTATGCAACATGTATAACCTAATTGAAATTTTAAAGAATTTGTTCGACACGGACTTGAAGAGGTTATATGCGAGAAGGCAATATATCCTTGTTAGATTATACTTCTCAGTTATGTATAGTTCAGCGTTTATACTCTATTTACTTTAGTATATATCCTGCTTTCTTAGTTCATTCAATGTAATGATGCATACTTTGCGCTACATCGTTTAATGATATAGGTTCAAGTACTCATCATCTAGATCAATACCTTTAGAAAACTACTCTCTAGTCTAATTATCATATTTGACTATATAATATCAAAGGATAATGTCTCAGATCCACTTATAACAAGGTCTCACTAGAGAGAAAGTTTAAAGATCATCTAAATGAATGGGTTTACTGCTTAGTACATGTCATTATGGTGGTAACTCGACCTAGCAGACCGGAGATCCCAAAAGCTAAGCTCAACGAGAAAACATATTTGTGAATGATGGTTTAGTATTATCAACAAACTCAATCCATTCTCATGTTGAATACAATGTTCAAGAATAAGTATAAAAATATAAGGCTTGTTAATGAGTTAATAAAGCCTAAAGTTTTTAATGATTTACTATGTTTGGCAGATATGACCAAATTGTGTATCTATGGGATAACACTTGTTAGAAATCACCTATATGAGTGTGAGAGGATACCTCTTCAAAGAAAATAATTATAAAAAGTCTATTAGATATACACTCATGAAACTAGGACTGTTCCTGGCTGAAATGGACACAACTTTTAGAACCATAATTGGTGAAGGATTAATTTGTATGGTTGTATATGTATACACCAATGCTAGACCATTTAGAGGATGTCACACCTACCAATTGACCGAGTATATATATTCGACATATTTTCACAAAGAAAATTTCAAAGGGAAAGCTCATAATATATATGCCGATGCAATTAATTCCTACTTGTAAAGTATAACACTTTTCCATTTCTTTGTCTTAGATCTATTCCCAATTCATTCGAGAGATTGTTAGGTTTTAAAAGGTGTGAATGGAAAAAGAAGAGTTGTGAATTTTATGAAAGGTTGTGAACTTTCCGAAGGATTGTGACTTTCCCAAAAGGCTGTGGCACTTATGGTAATGAACATTATGCACCTTTTATCACTAACCTTTGTTGTCTATAAATAGAGGTATTTCCTCTCATTTTAAGAGAGCCATATTTTTTGGACATCTTCTGCCATTAAATCTAGTATTGAAAGTCTACTTTACTATCATTGAGTGGTCTACTGATATCATGGGTATAGGTATTTTTGCCAAGGTGAGCAAGATCGTACTATCCTAGAAGGATGTATTCCATTAATGTAGGGCACTTGAGGGGAATAATTTAATTAAGAGGACAATCTGCATTCAGTAGGCTAAATTTTCTTCTTTGAGAAAAATATTTGTTTGTTTAATGTTTTTCTGATTATATATTTTCTACCGGTTTCAATTTTCTATTTTTGAAAATAATCATTAAACTTGGTTTTTTCTTACCAAGTTCTCCAATATTTTTGTTCTAAGTATCTTACGAATACATGATGAACAACATAACATTGCATAAAACTTATAGTGACTTACATGCTCTTCCTTCTAGAGAATAGAATGTCAGCACATAAAAAATCAGGCATAACAATAGCATTTTATTTATTCAATCCACACACACTACATCAAAAAGTAAAGAGTTTTATTCCTTATATGTAAGAAAATAATTCAAGCCCTAGTAACACTCATTCAAAAAGTAGGAAGAGAGGTGATTTTTCTATTTTAATGGACAAGATAATACGTTTCTTAGATTGTGGGATTACAATTTATTCTTCAAATCAAATATATAATGCATTTTCTACAATAAATCATGGTTAGAAATTTATTTTAGTCAGTAAAAGCTTAGTTGCAATTCTTTGTGTAAGGATTGATCTATTTTATCACGACATGAACTGCCCCCGAGACGCGGACACTGGACCTAGGATCACAAGTGATCCCAAGCTAACCCTACTAGCATGACAGGATCATACAAAGAATAATAATAACTGATGCGGAAGATAATCATAAATAAATATGAAATGATGGGTAATACACATATAGTAAATGTAAATATATCAAATCTTAAAGTTTAATACAAGAGAAATATAAAACTCAAATACTAAGCAAAATCTAACTATGTTTAAAATAAGCCTCTAAAGTTAACTAGAAATGTTGAGACATGCCCAAACTAGATCTACCAAACTGAAATTAAATGAGAAAAGTGGTAAGATAATCATGTCACTAGTCTTGAAAGAATGAGACCTCGGTATTGATGTTGTCGAGTTGATGATCAGGCTCCGATCTATGCATGATCTAACTGGTGAAACTTGATTCTACATCACGAGAAGAGATAGCACAGAGTATATGTCAGTACTTGAAAGTTATTTAGTATGCATGATAGAGTAAAGATGAATTAACATATAACTGAACCACAAATAAAGCAAGAGTGTAATCTCCACATGATATAGATATTGAATACTGAGCGAATTGAATGCAATGACCAATTCATAACATGCTAAGAGTGAATACTGACTAAAGTGAAATGGTCAATGATCTAGAGTTTAAATAAATTGTGGAAGCTATTAATAACCGATAATAAAACCACATGATCTAAATGTGGAGTCTGATGCATACAACCCATCAATAGAACAAAATATAACCGGCCAAATCGGTATATATGGTAGATGAACCTACTCCAACTCGGTATTATTCTAGTCCCAATATATTAAGTGATTAATATAGTATGACTGAATATCTATGATACACCGAATACAACAAAATGACATGCCAACTGAGAATGCACATTAATAAACTAATTATGAGACATTTCAAAGTGAAGCATGCATATCTGAAATAATTTAAATATCTAGCCTAGCATGTGTAATCCAAGAACTAAAGAACTACTTAGCTGGGATTCTAAAATTCATGCAATAAATATATTAATAATATAATAATTTTATTTGGATCATTCTAATAGTTAAAACACCAATAAATATATTAGTCAAGAAACTCTAGGTCTATATGATATTGAGAGATTTACTCATCTCAATCAAATTCTTGGAAGTGCTATTTCTAAATTTTCTTATGTAGAAGATTCAATTATTATTGGTGAGAGATATTATATGAGGTTGATGGCATACTGGAATACAACATCAAATGATGTACCAACATCTAATATGAAAAATGAGATCACAATAGAATATGAGTTAAGCTATTTAACTCTTTATAATGAAAATGTGGGCATTATTTATATTTATTAGATATATATGAAGGAATGAGAATATGTTAGAGAAGCGTGTACGTAATTCTTGGACGCAAAAATTCTTGAGAAAATTTTCTTCGTTAATAGTCATATTGCATCGTATAGCGTACTACCTTGTATTAATTTTTGGAAGACGTTATGCTTATCAATATTACTAAAGGATATGTCCTAATCTCTTCAAGGATCATAATGTTGGGATTCTTATGAGTACATGATAATGATATCCTTAGAGAAAGTTGAAACCCTATAAAAACAATCTCGATATGTACATGAATTGAAGAATTAGGGACCTTGATGCTATTTTCGATTGTTGTCAAATAATAAAAGGATAGAATATATGTTTCAACATAGAATACAAAAAAAGTTGTCTACTTTACAACAATAGAAAATACCATCAAAGACACTACTTTTTCACCTCATGTTACAGAATGAGATTGTTGATGTACGGTAAAATCCTCCTTATGTATTTAGGTGTCCTATACTCTTGAGAGTCTCAACCTTCTTCTCTCTCAAGTTATAAGGATATATCCTTTCAATTCTGTAGATCACCACATTGTCGATAGAACTTTGAATACAAGGTAGTATGCTAAGTGACACAACAACATAGTTAATAAATGAAATTTTCTCAAATTCTAGTTGTACAAGAATTCTTTTGTGCAAGATTTTCATACACTACACTTCACATTTATATGCTTTCCTCCATACATATTTAATTAAAAAAACATACCTAGAGTCATTATAAGTAGTTTGAAAGCATAAATCATCTTCTATTTGTGATAAGGTACTGTAAATTCGGTTTGAAAAGATATGTAGAACTGTTGTGATCTCATTTTTTACATTAATGCAAGCACATAGTTTGTCACGACCCAAAATCGAGCCGCGAGTGGCACCCACACTTATCCTACTATGTGAGCGAACCAACCAATCTAAAACCGCAACATATTGAACAAAATACAAAGCGGAAGACTTAAAACTCATTAACGAAATCAATTAAATAACTTCTAAAATTTATAACCCATTATCCCCAAAATCTGGAAGTCATCATCACAAGAACATCTATCCTCAAGTTACTAATCTAAAAGTATCTAAGAAGCTAAAATAAATAAAAGGCTAGTCCATGCCGGAAGTTCAAGGCATCAAGACATTGAAGAGAAGATCCAGTCCAAGCTAGAAGCATTAGCTCACCCTGAAATCCGGTGTAGTGAAGACTGGCTAGAATTGCTGCTGAGTTGAAGACGACGGTACGTTTGCTGCATTCCCCAAATAACAAAGAAAGAAACAACAAGTAGGGGGTCAGTACAAAACACAAGTACTGAGTAGGTATCATCGGCCAACTCAAAATAGAAAACAGTATATATCAGTTCATATCATAAATCAACTACAATACTCAACATGTAGCAACAAGTACTATAATCATCAATAAGTACTACCAAGTTCATCCATGAGGACTCAAGCCTCAATACCACACTCATTTGGGAATTAGGTTCATTACATTGAGTATATTAACATCTCTCAAGATTCATTATCTTTCTTCCTCTTGTGTCGGTACGTGACACTCCGATCCCCTACTACTATGTGTCGGAACGTGACACTCCGATCCCCTAATTCTACGTGTCGGTTCGTGACACCCGATCCCCTAATACTATGTGTCGGAACGTGACACTCCGATCCCCTAATTCTACGTGTCGGTTCGTGACACCCGATCCCCTAATACTATGTGTCGGAACGTGACACTCCGATCCCCTAATTCTACGTGTCGGTTTGTGACACCCGATCCCCTAATACTATATGTCAGAACGTGACACTCCGATCCCCTAATTCTATGTGTCGGTTCGTGACACCCGATCCCCTAATACTATGTGTCGAAACGTGACACTCCGATCCCCTAATTCTACGTGTCGGTTCGTGACACCCGATCCCCTAATACTATGTGTCGGAATGTGACACTCCGATCCCCTAATTCTACGTGTCGGTTCATGACACCCGATCCCCTAATACTATGTGTCGGAACGTGACACTCCGATCCCCTAATTCTACGTGTCGGTTCGTGACACCCGATCCCCTAATACTATGTGTCGGAACGTGACACTCCGATCC
>JABWTJ010001001.1:0-49077 GCA_016801875.1 Solanum sitiens | reverse complement strand
CATTATCATTCACTATTAAGAGTTTACTACGAATAGTATCAAAACCATAACCTACCTTCACCAAGGATTCTTGATCAAGCAAGAAATCTCTCAAAGCTTTTTGTTTCCTCTTTGGTTGTCTCTCTCTATCGATCGTTTCTTTCTCTCCTTCTTCTCTCTATTTTTTCTTCTTCCAAACTCTCTCTTTTTTCCCTAATTAGCAAATAATTAGGTATAAAAGATGAGGAAATAACCCAATAAGTAACTCAAGGTCATCTCCTTTACACCCCCAAGAATTTGAGTTATTAACATTGACCCACGAAATTTATAATTATAGCAAGAATAGTCCAAAACTCCCCTTTAAAACTTACCCAGAAATTCGACCCAGACTGGGATTACGCAACCTGTGACGGCCCGTCGTGCCTACGACGGTCCGTCCTGCAGGTTCGTCACAACCTTCAGAGACTCAATTTCCTTGATGAGTCTGAGACGGTCCGTCGTGCACTTCCGTCACGACGGACAGAGAATTGCTCTCAGTACCCAATTCTCAAGAGTTGAAGTGCTTTGAAACGGAACCTCACAACGGTCCGTCATGTCTGTGACGGTTCGTCCTGCAGGTCCATCACAGAGTTCAGAGAGTCGATTTCAGCACCCAAATATAAGAATTCCAAGTGTTTGGAACGAGACACCCTCGACGGTCCGTCGTTCCCATGACGGTCCGTCGTTGGATACGTCGTCTCCAATAGTTTTCCAGAAATAAAATCTGCTGCTCAAAACGACTAAGCAGGTCGTTACATAGTTTGATGTGTTATTCTAGTAAGACATTCCCTTCATATAACATTCTACCGTTGAAAAATGTATCTTTAATGTAGGACAACCTAAAGAAGAACACCTCTTAAGATTTTGATTGAGATGTGTAAATCTGAAATGAGAAAATTTGTTGACCAAAACAAGGTATTGTAGAGACAATATTACCATGATGATCAAATTCAAGAATGTCTACTAGAACAAATCCATGATAATACTAATGAGGATTGATAAGTTTCGGATCTTTGATTGTAGGATTATAAACACAATAACTTCCATCCTAACAAAGGAGTAACCCACTACTAAAACTTAGAACTTTGATCCTTTTTGGAAAGAAACAAAGGAAAGGACAGAATAATCCAGAGATTAAACAAATAAATTAGGTTGAAATTCAATATTCATTGTGTGATAAAATTATCCTAAAACTGTCAAGGATGAAGTACTTTGTTGGTATGATAAAAATAGACAAAAATTACCTTCTTATGTAGTTTGCTTGCACGTAATTTAGATTAATCATTCCATTTACGGTGATAAACAATATATTAGAGTCATTCTATGAAAATTTTTCAATCTCAATCCATTTTTTCAATCATTTCATCATTCGATTCATTGGATCTATTAGTCACATCATCCTTCCATTTTTTGATTTATTTTTTAATGTGTATGTAATTGAGTTGCTGAAAAATCAAGGGGAATGGGAAAAAATGATCTCAAAACTCTTGCAATGATGAGAAAAATTAAGCACGAAACAAATCAGTTTAATACTATTAAGTTATGAAATGCCTCAGAATATAGGTTTATATAAGATAAGAGTATTTTTCCTTGCTACCTGTAATATGTCACGACCCAAATCGAGTCGTGAGTGGTACCACACTTAACTACCTAGGTGGGCGAACCAACGAATTCAATCTTAAATTATATTATATAAGAATAATGCGGAAGCTTAAAATCTGATTAATATCATTTCCCAAAACCTGAAAATCATCACAACAAGGACATCTAATCTCCAATTACTAAGTCTAAGAGTATCAAAAACACCAAAGTAAATGAATAAAATAGTTTAGGTCCGAAAACTAAGAACATCATGTCATGACCAAGAGAATCCAACAAGCTATTGAATGAATAGCTCACCCTGGAACCTGATATGCTGGAGGTTGACTAGTGCTGAGGGCAAGTCAAAGTCGTTGTTACACTCGCTGCACTCCATAAAAGGAAAACAAAGAAAAACACAAGTAGGTCTCAGTATGGGGAAACATGTACTGAGTAGGTATCATCGGCCAACCCAAAATAGAAACTAGTATACAATGAATAATAGTATGAACTCAACTATAACACTTAACAGGTGATAAGCAACAAACAACATTAACAAGTGTCAACAACACTAAAGTAAGTATGTAATAAGTCAACAATATCAAGATCATCCACGAGGACTCATGCCTCCAACTAAACCATATAGAGAATTGAGTTCTTTGAAATTGAGTACATTCCATCAATTCCATATCTTTTCCTTCAATGTTACTGTGTCGGAACGTGACACTCCGATCCATTTATACCGTGTCGGAATGTGACACTCTGATCCAATTATATTAGTGTTGGAACGTTACACACCAATCCAATTATACCATTAATTTATCATATATTATCACCACTTTCAATTCATTGATAATATTTCATCAAGCCTTCTTTATTCAAGGCATCACTTCGATAAAGAGGGTTAAAGAATATAAATTTCACGGTCTCATAATTTCAGAACAATCACAAAACACAAAACCAAGCCACACAACCACACAATCAAGTACATAAAAACTTCACAATATCATTCAATGCATATAAATAACTATTAAGAGTTTAATATCAAGTAGCATAAACCATAACCTACATCCACTGAAGAACCGAAGTCAAACAAACTACTTCACCAATGCCTTTCCTTTCTTCAATGCATTTGAACACTTCCAATCTATCAAATATATATAATTTGTAAATTAACGAGTATATAAACACTCATGCTACTATATGTCCAGCCGTTAATCTCATTCCTCCATTTAACATAACTTTAATGTAATTCAAATAATTCGATACACCTAATATTTAATTACCTATCTCAATATACTTGACTTAAATCCTATCAAGATGCTAAAAGTTCATACACTCTCCATGATATTTACTTTCTTGCAACTCCATTCAATCAATATAATAAAAATATATAATTGTAATAACTTAGTTCACTTTCAATCATGAATTGTCCACTATGTGGTCATACATTAATGCCAAGACTCAATGCACGTGACTGCCTACAAGTTTTTAACCCAATTCTTTAATAACAACAACAACCAAACCTATATTAGATAATCAGAAACCTGTGTAACCCCCATTCTTCTCCAATCAACAGATAATTACAATTTCCTACACATACAAGCTATAAGTTTCCTACATCACCATGTTCCTTCCAATATTATTGAACTTTGTATCCATCTTACACTAATGTAAACTCAAGAGGGACATTAATTGATACTACTACTAGCTATAAATAATTTAGAAAGCTCTAAAACCAAAACCAGGATTTGCTCATTCTTGATTTCAAACATTAAATTCTTATCTAATCATAAAGGTTACTTATTATACCAAATTATAATTAATAACAGTAAAGAAAATAGGTTGTACCCTTCTGCTCGTACTTAGCTTTATCCCACGAACAATAAATAAAAAGTTTTCATATAATCCCTACATATCACTATCAAGACAATTTCTCTCAACTGACGTATTCCCCCGCAACAACATTATATTCCCTCAAGTCCATTTTTTTGGTAAGCATCATATGATCATCGAAGAAGAGAGGCAGAAGAAACCTTGTTCCAATTTCCCTTAATTTATCCATCTCTCTAGTAATTAGCTTGTCATTAGCCCTTTATTATTTTGCCATCATCAATCCAACTAATAATTAATAATTTCACATATCCAAGTGATAACCATGTTGTACAAAAACCTATTCCCAATTCAAAATCTCTTATTTAACCCACCACTAATTTTCTAATTGTTATCTATTCACCAAGCTTAAAATTTATAGCCACCAACAGATAATTACATGTAAACCAAATTGAAAGCGTAAATTAGGTTACCTGAATTGAATTTCTCCATTACTGCTTATGTCCAACCAGCAAGCCTTTTTTTAATTACCCACTCAAAACTAGTAAAACATAATTATTATAAGACTAATAGTATAAGTGGCAAAAGTCACCCACTACTAATTTTAATGTTCTTTTCTTTAACCACCAATTACATAAATTATCAAAAACTATCCCATTAATTTTATAATTATAGTTACGAATAGTCCAAAATCTTCACTTAAAATCTATCAAAAGAGTCTTTTATGTAATAAAAAGCTCTAGTACTCAAAACGATTAAAACGATCCTTACAATATTTGTATGTAAACAAGATACAATTTAAGATTTGTGTACCTTATTACAGCGGATTAAATCACGAACTTTAAGTATTGTTCCAAATCCTTTCTACGAAACACTATGAAACAAAGATAGGGTTTCACAAACTAAATGTTTTTTGTTGTGTCTTTGATCTCAGTCTCTATAAGTTTTTGTTGTTCTTCTTATTTCACTTTTTTTAAGCGTAAAAACAAAAAAACAAAAGAAAGATGACTTAATTTAAAAAGGACAACATAATAACGTTGGAACAGTAATTGTTCTCACCTCTTTTTATATTAATATTTATCTCTTTTTTTATCTTACTAGAAAATTAGTCCGAAAAAATTGCACCCCAAAAGAAAGAGTTTTTGGACAATGTAACAAGAATTAAGTGAATTCATTATGTTATAGCTTGAAAGTGTAAAAAACCATACAATCGCATTTATAATAGGACTAGTTCTTCGAATACAAACCAAGCCATTAAACATGTTATATATATATATATATTCTAAACTATTCAAAATAATGTTTATTAGATAATAAAAAATTAGTTATTTATCCAACAAAAGAAAGAACAACTTTTACCAATACCACAACTATTGCGGCGTACAATGTTTGAAAATTTTATGTTTCTTATTAGTAGAGAAAGTTTTTCTCTCCATAATGTTAATCCATATATTTTTCTAATTAACGGAAAAGGGAAGGGCTTTGAGGACACAACTCTTGTCGTATAGGTGTATTGAATGAGGTCTTGACCCCTTTTAGATATACTGTGAGAGGTCTTCTAAAGAAATTCACTTCGAGATTCTATAACGATTAATTATAGGAGTCTTGAATGGTCAAAAACAATTGTATTGCATGTTACTAGATATGTGATCAAATTATTTGTACATACATTGACAATGATGTTTTAGAAGAATTAATAATTTTTTGTGGTTATTGGTGTTTGTGTTTCCTAGTATATTATCGTTTATTTTGTGTATTGACAACCACATACCTACTATTGACTCAAAAAAAAATTCTCACTAATTTATATTTTGAAAAGACCTCATTGTTGACTCAAATCGTCGTGAAGTTGCTGGTGAGGATATCTTTGTAGTTGTTCGGGCATTGGCTTTATTCTATTTTTTTTCTTTATTTTCTATTTCTTCAGGAATTTTTTAGAATGTGTGTAATTTCTTGCTTGTCCATGTCAAATTTATAGCATGTATTTCCTATTATGAAAATTTAATTTGTGTATTTGATTTTCTAATACATTGTTTAAATTTTGTATGTTGTATTTTGCCTTTTATTTTCTACTACATTCTTAAAATTTTGTGTCATTTTTCTATCTTCTTGAAAGTCTGCCTTTACTGAATTCTTGTAATTCTATTTTTTTCTAAAACTCCGCCTTACATTATTTTGAATTCGCTATTTTGTCAATGTCTATATTCTTGGTTATTGTTTATTTCTGCCATTGTTCATGATTTCAGTGTAAAAATCTACCCTATTTGTTTACTAATTTTGTCTATTCATTGGTCCTTGTCATTTTAGTATTAATACTTATTCATGATTGTTTGGTTGTATGCATTTAATTAATTTAGTGTATACCCTGAATTATTTCTTATCTTTATCTGGTTTGTAAGTTTTTTAATATGTCTTAGACTTTCCGCTTGATTCAACAGTTTTAGTAGCTTTCTATTTTATTTAAATCTTGTCTAGTTAAATCTCTCTAATGCCTTTGGGGAATGATTGTGGACTAGGGTCATTTCTACAGTGGAGGTCGAGGTCGAGGGGATGTGGTGGTACATGGGTTTAGAGTTATCCTAAGCTAAGAGTAGGGCTATTAACAATAAAGTCCATAGAGTTTGTAAAGATTATCAAGAAAAGGATGATAATCATAACTAGTGTACTAGATACCAGATGGGAAGGTACCAAGGCATGTGAAGGACGAGTTTAAGTTGTGATACTTATGAGTATTATCAAGAAATAGAAATGGAGGAGGTATTTTAGTTGATGGAGATCTTCGAGATACAATGGTAGAGGTTAGGAGAATCAATAACAGGATTATGATGATTAAACTATTTTTTGATGGTTTTATTTTAAAACATTATGAATGCTTATGCATCTGTCACGCCACATTTTTCTGAGAACAAATTTCGGTGCACGACCTAACAACTCTTTTTTTTTTTTAAATGAATAGTCGTCAACTATCAAATTATAGTTTGTTACAAAACCTATCTAACCTAACTAATCTAACTAAAGGGTCAACGAAACAGAGATCGATTAATGGTTCAATCTGCCTCGAGGAAAAGATGTTAAGCATCTCTCGACATCCACAGTTGTGTGTCTCGACTGTATCTCATGCAATTTATGTGGGGGTTACAAGTAGCAATTAAAGTCACTTCATTTATTTGCTATTTGGTTAAGCATGCGAAATATATGACTATATAGACAACAAACAAATATTAAAAATGAGACAGTTAAAGAAGATAACCTAGAAAACAAAGTTCTACAAAAGTATATAGGCAAGAAACAATTTTAATGTATTTACTACCCAAAATAATTATAATTAGAAACAAATAAAATTAAAAAGGAAAGGGAGACTTCAAAACCTTAACTAACACCCTTCTATGGATCAACGCACGACTTATTATTCGTTAAAGACATAACCAATGTTTTATCTTTTTAAGCTCGACTCAACTTTCATCATCTTTGTTAAAGGCCCTAACTATCCCTACATTACCTTCCACACCCATAGCATCCTAGAAGGTGCGTAGCATCTCTGCTTAATGTTCAAGAGACATTGGACTATTACTAGGGAGGTTTTATACTAAAAGAAAATATAGGTTGTTAATTAGGCTCGCTAAACATCAGGTGAAACAGTTTGAACGAGCACTTAGCACATAAATCTCTCGTTGACCTCTAGATTAGGTTATTTAGCTTGCTTGCAAACACAATAATAGTTAAAGGTCTCATACGAAGTGTGTATCATACAATCAGTTAAGTAGGCGGCACAACAATATGTTCATTAATAAAAGGACAAAAAGTTATGACATAGTGCAACATTTATTATATTAGTTGATTTTAAGTTGCCAAACAATCATATATATATATATATATATATATATATATATATATATATATATATAACCCTAGGCCCGCCTACATTGCACCACCACAAACAAGCATTCCCTTTTAATTTATTTATTTCCAAAATTAGTCCTTCCCTTTAATGAAAAGTTGTGAATTTTTCAAAGAGTTGTAAAATTTACAGTAAGGCACAATTAACCTTGGTTCAGACTATCCTTTGTTGTCTATAAAGAGAGGGGTTTCCTCTCATTTTAAAATAACGAAAATTCTGAGCTTCTTCTTCTTCATCTGAATAGTTAAATATTTGATTCAGAAAACCTTCTTCTACATCTACATAATAAAATATTTGTTTACTTTACTATTGTTCAGTTGCTAACCGAAAGGAGACACTCTGCATTCCATGGGCTCGGTTTTTCATTTTTGTTTCATTCTATTGTTACAGATTCTGGTATGTTTTTTACAACTTATCATATTAATATTGTTTTTGGCTACATGTTCTAAACATTGTTGTTTATGTTTCTATATAGTAATTGTTATAATTATTAATTATTACAAACTATATGCAAATTCATCTATGCGGATTCACAAATAACTTTTTACATAATACATTTATTTGCAACATTCTCCGAAGAAATCTTTTCTTTTTCAAAAGATCAAGCCTTAAAATATATGTGTTATTTTTTTGTCATAATAATGTTAATATTAATAGGAGTACAAAAAGAAGAAGTCAAATGATAGAATTAAAACTAGCAAGTAATTATAATTAATATATGATAAACAATGATGACCATTCTCTCACACCAAAGTTCTTTTTTGAACTTCTTTTCCATTATCCCTTACTTTTCTTTTATCCTTTTCAAGGACCCGTTATGTTTTATTTGTGAACAACTTCAATTCCAAAACACTATCATAACTATATTGCATATCAAATTTTGAGTTTGGAAGATTGCATTTTAATTTTATAACACATAATCACTATGTATTAATTATTGGTATATCATTGTGGAACATTTGCTTTTCATAAACACATTAGTTATATATATATATATATATATATATATATATATAGATAGATAGATAGATATATATAATATGAAAGTAATTGATAGTGTTATACTAACGACGTTTTCAAAGAAGAAAATTGAGAAATATTTATTTGACTCTCTAACTAAATGCACTATGTAACCATGGTAAAATGAAATTATGAAAACTAGGAGAAAATAATGTTATGATTTATAATTTTGCCTTTTATCTTAATATAAAAAATTGTAAACAACAATTGATTAACCTTTCATGAAAAGTTGTAACTTTTATGGTAAGTTCTAACTTTAATGAAGAGTTGCGACTTTTATGAAAGGTTGTGACATTTATGAATGTTTTTGACATTTACAAAAAGTTGTGACTTTTTCAAAGAATTGTGACCTTTGCAGTAAGGCACAATTAGCATTTGTTCACACTACCCTTTGTTGTCTATAAATAGAGGGGTTTCCTCTCCTTTTTAAATAATGAAAAATTCTCTATTTTTTTTTTGTGCACAGTTAAATATTTGATTCCGAACTTCCTCTTCTTCTTATTTTGCATATTTAAATATTTGTGTACTTTGCTCCTGTTGAATAAATCACTGACAAGGAGACACTCTGTATTCAGTGGGTCGAGTTTTTTGCTTTTTATTTCAGTTTATTGTTACAGATCGTGGTATGTTTTTACAGTCATTAATTTATGCTTATGATATTAATTACTATTTTTGACTACATATTTTAAACTTTGTTGTTTATATTTCTGTAAATTATTGTTATAAGTATTTGTTAGTACATACTATATATAAATCTAACTATGCAGATTCACAAGTAACTTCTTACAAAATCATATATTTATATAAAAGAGAATCTTAGGCCCGCTTATGTGGCGCAATCACAAACAAGAATTCTCTTTTAACTTATTTATTTCCAAATTAGCCTTTCCTTTCATTAAAAATTGTGACTTTTACAAAAAATTTGTGACTTTCTATAAAAAGTTGCAACTTTTACAAAAAGTTGTGACTTTTTATGAAAAGTACGACTTTTACGAAGAGTTGCGACTTTTATGAAGAGTTGCAACTTGAATGAAGAGTTGCAACTTTTATGAAGAGTTGCAACTTTTATGAAATATTGTGAGTTTTATGAAAAATTGTGACTTTTCAAAAGAGTTGTGACCTTCTTGATAAGGCGCAATAAGCATTTATTGATACTACCCTTTGTTTTCTATAAATAGAGGAATTTCTTCTCATTTTAAAACAGCGAAAATTCTGAACTACTTCTTCTTCTTTTCTTCTTCTTCATCTTCTTCTTCTTCTTCTTCTTCTTCTTCTTCTTTAGAATTATGTGTACTTTGCTCATGTTGAGTGACTGACTGATACCATTATTTTTGTATCAACACACTTGTGAATAGGATCGCTCTATCCTGAGAGGATCTATTCCTTTAAACTTCACGTAGTAGAATGGACTAATTTCTTAAGGGAACAATGTGCATTCAATGGTCTATATTTTTCCTTTATGTATCATTTAGTTAGTAAAGATTCTTGTATGTTGTCTACAGTCACTAATTTATGCTTATTTTATTAATCTTTTTTTATTTTTGTGTACATGTTTTAAACTTTGTTGTTTATGTTTATGCTTTTGATCATTATGTTGAAGTAAAGATATGTTAATCAAGAGTTTGATGTAATCATTAGACTATTGGTGCCATGTATATTAGAATTTTTAAACTTGTAAAATAAATGACTTTAATCTTTATAGAGTGTTCAGAGGCTAAAAGATCCATGTGATGTGCAACAAAAGACTTTCAGTGTTCAAAAGTTAGGGTGGTTCAACACTACCTTTGGAGTTTTATTTATTCAACTTTCTATCTTATGGAGGTATTCAATCGATTAGTGACATTCAAAAAATAAAGGAATGTAGTAGGATGGTAAGTATTGTGCTCAACCTTAATCAAACGTTTGGGATTCAAATGTTAGGTTGGAGTCAATGAATTACCCTCGCAGTAGGATGAATCTATATTAATGACGTATTAAGGAAATAATTACTTCCTTATAAAGTCCCAAAAATAATGAAGTTTTAACCATATTGATAAAAACATAAACAATTAAGTATGTCTTTTAGCTATCAAAGTAGTGTCATCGACTGCGTAAGATTTTGAATAAAGGACCTGCCAAGATATCATTTAATCCAAATTATTTGAGCAACATTATTTCATTGAACTCCAAGAGATGTTTTTTATATTTAATTAACTTATCAAGTACGAACTAATTATATAAGATGTATCATATTTAGATTTTGTATATAGCGCCCTTGAGTAGGAGAAAAACTCTCGCAATTAATGAATATAATGTTTTTACAACTTTTTCAAAATACAAATACATTGAAACAATTACATATCTTTTGTAAAGACTTTGGTGATGAACAACTACAGTAAAATGAAGAATTAATAACAATATTTGTAAACACTTAGAATCAAATCCTTTTTATTTTAAGATTAAAAAAAATATTTCATATCATCTTTGGATAAAATATTATTTACTTATTGTAGGGTTGTACCCTGTCAAAAACACATGTATTATCATATGTTCAGAATTTGATTATTGACATAGTTCACCACCGCGCGAAGCGCGGGAAATTTACCTAGTACACTAATATACGACATTCTTCAAAGAAGTCTATTCTTCTCCAAGAGATCAAGCCTAATAATTTATATGATTTTTTTTATTGTCATAATAATGTTAATATTAATATGAGTAAAAAAAATAGACAGTCAAATGATAAGAATTAAGACTAGCAATTAGTTATAATTATATGATAGAAAATGATGACTATTCTCTCACACCAAAATACTTTTTTTTCCAAATTATTTCCCATTATTCCTTACTTATGTTTCATTCTTTTCAAGAAGCCTTAATGTTTTGTTTGTGCAAAACTTCAATCCCAAAACACTATCATAACTATCTTACATATCAAATTTGGATGTTAGAAGATTCCATGCTAATTTTAAAACACGTAAATTGGTATATATATATATATATATATATATATATATATATATATATATATATATATATATATATATATATATATATATATATATATATATATATATATATATATATATATATATATATATATATATACACATAATAAAAATAATATTCAATATTTTGAAAGTAATTGATAGTGTTATTATACAATTATGTATACTAGGAGAAAATAGTGTTATCATTTGTAAATTTGCCTATTCTTTTACTATAAAAAATTGTAAACTAGAATTGAATAACCTCTATACTCGTAAAAATGGATTTATGTAAAAATACTATAACATCAAAATACAAGAAAAGTTCTATTCTAATAAATTTTGAATAAAAATATTCTAATCGTGCGAGGCGCGGGCCCATTTATTAGTAATAATATATTCATTAACAATATCAATAGTTGAAATCCTCCATCTACCTTTTGTAGAGGTAAAAAATGTCACGATCGAGCCTACACCCTAGACGTGGACGGCACTCGAAGACCATTGCTGGTCCCCAAGCGAACCCTCATCCTGGCTGACTACAAGCGGAAGACTTATTTAAGCATACCAAAGTTTAAAACTGAAATTAATAACTTTGAATAAATATAATATATTCAACTAGCCATAAAATTGACAACATTAGTCTTTAAAATATTTAATAAAATAAATGATTAATACAGACTCATCAACTATACTGACTATCTAAGAAGCCTCTAGTTGATTATGATGGAAGTCAGGATAAGACCCACGACTTCCTAACAAAATTGAAAAGTAAATGTAATCCTTCATAATCAAGGAGGCTCACCGTGGCTAACTCGAACTTTGGAATATATGATGATCCTGAATACCTGTGTCTGCATCATCAAAAAATGCAGGCCAAATGGCTCAGTACGTGAAATGTACGAGCATGTAAGGGGAACTCTAAAGCATAACATAGGCTTTATACTTGAATAAAAAGGAAATATACTTACATCTTTTTCAACTCAACTCAATTCAATAATAGGATACTCAACTCAAGGATTAGATACTAAACTTCAAGATATGATACTTGACTCAATGAAGTACAGTTAACTCAAGAGACTCGACTTAAGATACTCAACTCCTGATATTCAACTGCACTCATTTCAATATAAAGTAGTTTAAAAAAAGTGCAATATAAAGAAAAGTTGTGTAAAAACATGATATCAACTCTGTGTGTATAATACAACATAACTCTAAGATGTATATGAAAATACAATTAACTGATGTATATAAAAATACTATAACTGATGTAGGAGTTTCTCTAACTAACAATCATCGCTTAAGAGTTATAGTGATGATACATCGTTACTCGGCCCACACTGCCCGACCATTCTAACGTTGCCAGGGTATAGGACCTAACTGTTGGAAAAGATATATTCACAGCGGAAGCATACCAAGGATCTTTACTGCTTACATGAATAATAGATAATAAATACCGTTTATGCTAAAACAAATATCATGCTACAACACATAAACATACTGAAAGTTAATTCGATAAATACCTCTTGAAGCGTGAGCGTATACCTTCAAGCGAATCTCCAAGTTAAACGAATCATCAAGCGAATCTACAAGATAGCTATGGTCTTCTACAGTGATCCCAAGTCACATCCGAACTCTCTCAATACTTGGGTGGACAAGCATTGAATAGAATACTAATCATACCCTTTCTAGGTTAGGAGAATCCCTATTTATAGAGATGTCTTCCTAATCAAAAAGGACTAGAAACCCCTAGTTTTTCTAGAATACTAGAAAAACCCATATTATTCTTCCTTTTAGCATAGAAATAGAATTCTGAGTTCTAGTTAAATATGGGCACTATAGGGACCACAGAATTAATTACCGAGGCTTCCTATTATGGAAATAATTCCAAATAATTAATTTGAATTATTCTTACCATAATAAATTATAAATCATTCCACTAGAAATTCGTAATTGCACTCCTCTATTTCGTAATTCCCCATTAAACACTTATGTAATTCATCATGTTAAGATTTCAGATACTAATCAATAAATTAAATTACTGACGAATTTAACTTAATGATTAATTTCCTTTAGAGCACTACTTAACTTATTTCATGTGTCGGATTCATAAATCCACTTGCAAGATTTGACACAATGAAAACTTATAAGTTTCTCAAAAAGGCATATCAATCAATCTCTATAACGAGACATGGATTCCATCAACTAACTTATTATTTCACCAATATATATTATTATCATCCAACTTACCAGGCATATTGACTCATCTCAGAATCTCACCTTTTAATAAATCAAAACGACAATTAATATATACAGATCATAATAGTTATATCAGGATTAAGAATATAAGTACATTTAATAGTTTAGAGAATATATTTTTGTCAGTCAGTCTAACGGTCTCGTTCAATACATACAAAATGTACTAGCACAAGAAGTTGGAACTATACCGTTCCCATAATCAGAACAAATTACATATAATCTTGTGCTACAATCGTACCCGATGGCATGTCCAATTTCCATCCTAGATTGTGAACCAAAACTTTATACTTATAAGAATCGATGATTTAATCCTCTGTGTGTAAGCTAAAATTCTACACACTAAATCATCTACTATATACGTAAATAGACACCATAAACGAATATATGATCTATTGAAATTGAGCAAATATTTATTCTCTAATAAATATTATTTCTTAACACATGGTTATAGTATATATCCCAACAATCTCCCACTTAGACTTTTAACCATCACAATTGTTATAATGTACTATATCCAAATGCATGGTTAATAGTATATACCCTAACAATCTCCCACTTAGATATTTAATCTTGAAAATTGTTAGAATACTATGTCAAAACACATGATTAATAGTATATACCCTAACAATCTCCCACTTAGACTCTTAACTATGCATTTACAACTTTCGCAGGCATTCCTTTATCTCTTATCGAAAGAAAATTTACCAAGCTATTTTCTCATGCAATTTTGTCTAGTAGTGCTTCGTCGTAACAAATCGATTTTGTACTAGATCTTGAGCGACCTTATCATGAAATCCTCCAAGAGTGTACTTCTTTTCAGGAGCTCTATTATAATCTCAAGCATACAAAACAACTCAGTCTTCGTTATGATTCTCCCACTACGACTAAGTACTACTATTATAATCACACTTTCCTGTTCTTGAGTTTCAATATTTTCTTCAAAATCTTTCGATAATAAAATATTAACAACTTCTCATGAAGTGTTCTTTTAATTTGCTCAACATCACTCCCACTACTTGAGATATTAGTTTTCTTATGTCTAGTAACATTTCTCCCACTACTTAAGTGCAATGGGACGTCAATTCTGACATACCCATTAGATGTTCTTGAGCGTATGAATTTACAAGTGACTTATTTGTTATTTCTTTGTTCAATTCCCGTAAAGATAATTTACTTCTAGGAACATGATTTACCAAAATTATCCTTTTCTAGAAATCAGAAAGTAGTGTTAACAACTGACTTATTTTCTTTAGGACACTATAATAAACCTTGTTTCATTCTTTAGGATATCCAATTAAGACACACATTCCGTTCTTAATTCCAATTTTCTTGTTCTCCCACTCAGCACATGTGTTGGACAATCCTATATCTGAACATGTCACAGATTAGACTGACGTCAAATTCAACTAGTTCTATAGTTACTCAAGGTACTAATATGAAAGAAATTGAATTCAGAATGTGATATGTAGTTATTAGAATCTATCCCAACAAAAACACAATAACTAATAATAAGTCAATAATTAATCTCATCATCTTCATAAGCGTCTAATTCTTTTCTTTTCTACACCAATCTATTATAGAGTGTCTAGTGTAAACAATTGAAAGACAATAATTCTATAAGATAAGTGACTTATGAGCTCAGAGGTTTACGTCACTACAATCAGATTGTAGTGACTTCATATATTTTTCATGATGATACTTTCATGTGTTTTAAATATCTTGAGTTTATCAAGACATTTAGACTTATAAAATATCAAAAAATATATTCATATGACGAGTAATTTTCTTGAAAACTCAAAAACTCAAATTCACCTCTTGCCCATGTGCTCATCTATTACACAAATCAATATAGATTAATTATAACTTATCACTACCTCTTAAATCCTTTTTAAGAGGAAAACTAAGGTTTCTTAGTCGTTTTTCCTTCTAAACAAAACGTACATGTTGGTAGTGACTTCACTTTCATTGAACAGTTATGTCCATCCATTAACCAACCTCAAAATTCTATTCAGAATAAATGACTTAGACCCTAATGTACAGATAAGTCTCATTCAATTTAAAAGATATTTTCCCTTATGAGACAGATTAGTATAATTTAATTCTCTCATACTTATAAAATAATCACGCATCAATATACCACAAGAAATAAAATATTTATCAAACTCAATGATAGAAGAGTTACAAATAAATATATTATATACTCATCTCTTATCTGGTTAGAAACTGAAAATAATTTCTTCTAACATAAGGTACATATACAATGCATTCATTAAGTTAATATCTTATTTCTACCAAAAGAAAATCTTAAGTAGTACTAAGTGGGTGTGTAACGTCTATTGAGAATATGAGACACAATACTTTAAATAGATCATAATATTTCGAATAATCCCGAATAACGAAATTCAGGGCTTATTTATACATATATATCCATGCATCTCGAATAGCCAATCGTTGGGATTGGAGAACTACTCATGCAATACACATGTACAATGACCGATTATTCACTCCATAAACTTATACAGACCTAATTCAGTTGGAGAATCTACTGTTAGTTTAAGTCAAGTGAAAATCCTCTAGCTACATTGATCCAATCTTATATTACTCAGTTTAGGAGAGTTAGTATAGATTATCAAAACTAGACAATTAAATACATAGTGACTTGTATCAATTTCATCCGTTAGGGAGGAAGGTCTAAGCCAGCACATAAAACTAATACTTCACTACTATTTAATAAATTATGACCAAAAAATCATATAACGATCCAAAAAAAAATTAATTTCTTACTAGGTCGTTCTTATAAATCTATCAAATTTCAGATCAATCAGAGTTCTTTTTTTTTTCGAATACCAAAACTATGATCAATTTGATTGAAAACGTTGTTTGGTCATAATAGAATTTAAGATTTTCCCGCTCAGTAATTCTTATCATATATCATCATTTTGTGAAATAGATAAACGAATTAAGAATAAAGAACAAAATTCTAAAATTCCAAAAGGAAAGCATGTTTATGTATACATTGAATATTAAAATTCAAAACACATCTCATAGACATCAAAGCATCTTGAACAATGAATTTTGATTAAAAAATGACTACTCATGCAACATACATATATGGTGTCAGATATTCACTTTAACAAAATTTAAACAAAAGCCAACTCAGATGGAGAGTATATGTTAATTTAAGTTAAGCGAATATCATTATCCCTAGATCCATTGATCCAATCAAATATTACTCAGTTTAAAAGAGTCAATACAGATAATCAAAACTAGAGATTAAATTTTAATGACTTGTATTAATTTCATCCATTATGGAGGAAGGTCTAAACCAACACATGAACTTAATACTTCACAAAAATTTAGTCATCAAGACCATAGAGAACAAACTCTATCACCACTATATTATAGTCGAGTAATTATTTTTTCGGTAAAATTAATTTTTGAAGATGCAAAAATTATCTAAAAATATCATCTGAACGATCTCAAATTACCAAATCACTGCATAAAAATGAGTATTTTAAATTTGATCGTTTCTGATGAACCTTCCAAATTTCTGATCAATTGGAGTTCGAAAATAATATTTATCTCCAAATCTCTTGATCAAATTCACATTCAAACGATTTAAGGAAAAAAGAATAGATCCACATCCTTATCATTTATCAATTTATGTTAACTCATCATGTGTAATCATGTATCACATATAACATAAATAAAACCAACATAAAGGATGTTATTCATACTAAATCACATTTTAATTCCAAAGAACAACTTTAAAATCATTTTAACGACCTCCAAAAATTATAACCACATAACAATGAGTATTTGTTTATAGGCCGTTATTAATGAACTTACCAAATTTCAGGTCGATTGGAGCATATAAAAAAAATCTTTATTTCCAAAGTTGTGACCAAATTCAAGTTCCAGTAATTTAAGTATCTTTAGGAATCAAAACAATATGACATACATTCTTCTTACATATTAATTCATTTTAAATAACCATGTGTAATCATGTTCCAAATTTAACATAAACATAATTAACAAGAAGAATGATCTTATCATATTCAAATCAAATTTTAATCCGACAAACTACCTAAACCCATCTAAACGATTTTCGTTGGAACCATCAAATTTCAAGTCAATTAGATATTATAAAATTCATGACCACCTTAACTATGATCAAATTTATAAAATTAATTGTTCCAGCCATAGTTTAAGATTAAATAAAAATTTGATTCACATTTTGATTCTCTTTTTAATAATTATCTCATGAGCACAAGGTATTCTCAGTGTCTTCTCTTTGTCTAAGATACACAATACCTTCTTATATTAAATTGTCCTTACTATTAATTCATCTAAGAATTCAAGATATTACGTTTCTTCTTTCACACCAATGAAAAACTTTAATATCTGTTCTCGTGAATTAATTTAATGTTATTAGTGGGTAACGGTAAATTTTCTTCCGAAAAAAATTCACCACTAATATTCACTTAGGACAATTTATACATGGTACATTGAGAATATTCTAATGACTCAAATAAATAAATTACTTTCGTAAATTCTATTTATTAATCATAATTATCAATTCATGTATTAATATACGTCTACATGTATAAAAAAAATTATGAATTTAATAATGATTTCAAATAAATAGACATAAATAACAATACTATTTATTAATCACAAATTCTTAACTTTTATCATTTATATGAGAAGAAAACAAAACAATGCTCGTACAAGAACATATCAAGTCAATTCTAATTTACTTCCTTCCTTAAAATTCCAAAACAAGGCAGCACTTATTCATGACAAATTAGAGAATGATAAATTTTCCAATTAGTATTTAGCACCATTACTCACTGTCACCGCCTAACTCCAAAGCTTAACAAGGCTATTGTGAATAAAGCATCTTTCCGGAAAATCAACGTAGGACAATTAACAATTAATTCAAATTTCATCCCTTAAAATTATGGACAATCCAGTGGAACCAATTTGATGAAAAATCAAACCACTCACAACTCCCACGTGGTTGATAAAATTTCGGCCCAAAAATAAAACAATACCAAGTAAACTTTCTTAGTGAGCTACAAAGACTAATTTTGAGCAAAGAAATTTGCTCCTGTTCAATCGATCAAACTCGCAAATCTTTGACTCAAAATCAAGTAAAGCCGCCAAGAATTCTGACAAGGTCCCTATTTGTTTTTATTAAAAAAATAAGAGAGATGCTAATTTATGTTCAAAATTCTGAAACGACTTCACCGTCGTAACATAGAACGTAACTAATCCGTCCTCCTCTTATGACTCATACATAAAACCATATATACATTTGACCCATATTATCTATTTAAATGCAAGCAAGACTCTGATACCAATTGTTGGAAAACATATATTAACAGCGGAAGCATATCAAGGATCTTTACTGCTTACATGAATAATAGATAATAAATACCGTTTATGCTAAAACAAATATCATGCTACAACACATAAACATACTGAAAGTTAATTCGATAAATACCTCTTGAAGCGTGATCGGATACCTTCAAGCGAATCTCCAAGTTAAACGGATCTTCAAGCGAATCTACAAGATAGCTATGGTCTTCTACAGTGATCCCAAGTCACATCCGAACTCTCTCAATACTTGGGTGGGCAAGCATTGAATAGAATACTAATCATACCCTTTTTAGGTTAGGAGAATCCCTATTTATAGAGATGTCTTCCTAATAAAAAAGGACTAAAAAACCTAGTTTTTCTAGAATACTAGAAAAACCCATATTATTCTTCCTTTTAGCATAGAAATAGAATTCTGAGTTCTAGTTAAATATGGGCACTATAGGGACCACAGAATTAATTACCGAGGCTTCCTGATATGGAAATAATTCCAAATAATTAATTTGAATTATTTTTACCATAATCAATTACAAATCATTCCACTAGAAATTCGTAATTGCACTCCTCTATTTCGTAATTCCCCATTAAACACTTATGTAATTCCCCATGTTAAGATTTCAGATACTAATAAATAAATTAAATTACTGACGAATTTAACTTAATGATTAATTTTCTTTAGAGCACTACTTAACTTATTTCATGTGTCGGATTCATAAATCCACTTGCAAGATTTGACACAATGAAAACTTATAAGTTTCTCAAAAAGGCATATCAATCAATCTCTATAACGAGACATGGATTCCATCAACTAACTTATTATTTCACCAATATATATTATTATCATCCAACTTACCAGGCATATTGACTCATCTCAGAATCTCACCTTTTAATAAATCAAAACGACAATTAATATGTACAGATCATAATAGTTATATCAGGATTAAGAATATAAGTACATTTAATAGTTTAGAGAATATGTTTTTGTCAGTCAGTCTAAAACAACTATCTCTACTCGGTCTCATTCAATACATACAAAATGTACTAGCACAAGAAGTTGGAACTATACCGTTCCCATAATCAGAACAAATTACATATAATCTTGTGCTACAATCGTACCCGATGGTATGTCCAATTTCCATCCTAGATTGTGAACCAAAACTTTATACTTATAAGAACCGATGATTTAATCCTCTGTGTATAAGCTAAAATTCTACACACTAGATCATCTACTATATAAGTAAATAGACACCATAAACGAATATATGATCTATTGAAATTGAGCAAATATTTATTCTCTAATAAATATTATTTATTAACACATGGTTATAGTATATATCCCAACACTAACTTCCTAATGGATCCACTAGTAAACTGTGAAAAGGAATCATCTAAAAAGTATGACCCTTTTTTACCAATGACGGCTACATGGTTGATGGGGGATGTGAGATATCAGAACTATTCCCCATATCGATGCTCAATAATACTCCCAAAAATATAGTTTCTATTATGTTTAAAAACATACTCATTCTTGATTTGAGATTAGTGCTCACAACTTAGCTTTAAAAAGCTCTCTTGGAAATCATAGTTTCCTCTTTCTTTTACTGAAACTAGCCATAGACTCCGTGGATGTCTAGCTTCCTTTATTTCTCAAAAGTTTGAAAACATTTTGTTTAAAATCTTAGAGATTTCTTAGTTCCCTTATAACTCTTGAGAACTAAACTTCAACTTACTCTTTACTTAGCCTGAAACTTGATTCTTAAAAACAACGTTAAATTTTTTTACATAAGACTCTTAAAGACCTTTTAAAAACATTCACTTTAACTTACTTCTGAACTTTATACTTGATTCTTAACTTCCTTGAATTGGAGTATGGATTCAAGGCTCATTATCTCATGTTTATGGATGATTTCATGATTTTCAACTTGCAGGGTTCATAAGGAATTATGAGCATGAACTACTTAAGTCAAGAACTCAAAGGCACTTCTTCTCTCAAGATTTCTCGACTTATGGGGTTCATGTATATGAGCATGAAAAATTCAACTTAAGGACTTCATAGGCAACATGTAATAATCACATTATTAGGAATCAATCTCAAAGATTGAATAGGAACTCAACACTTAAAAGACTTCGAACTTGAAGATCCCACTTCTCTTAAAGATGCCCAACTTACGAAGTTCATGCCGAATTATGGGCATGAAACAACTTGACTCAAAGATCTACATAACTACATGGACTAATGTATATGACTCTTCCCATTCTCATGTTTACTTCTCAAAGCATAGTTCAATCAATGATGGATCTCAAAGAATTCACAATTGAACGTAAAGGTTTTCTTGAACTCTACTCCTAACTCTCTCGACTGTGAATTATAAATTCAAGAATTTTGGTTCATGAAATGGAGGATCTCATGATTACAAGGTATACTCATGAATAAATTCTCTTCATACTCATACTAACTTACTTGAGTCTTGAAACAAGTTACTAGAAGTTGTAGAAGACTCATCAATTGGACTCAAAATGAGTTTCTTACAACATTTGAATGAATCCTAAAAAACTTAAATCTCAACTCTACCTTATAAATTCAAGGTTATTATCATGTGAGGACCGATTTTAGGTGTTTAGAAGTAGCTTAAATTAGTTAGAATCGAAAAGGAGTGAAGGTACACTTTAAACGAACTCAAACGGAGCTGCCAGAGGCAAACTGGACTTGGCAATCGACCCTGGAGCTATGGGTCGCGTTGGGCGCCAACACCTGACGGACAAAGATGGGTTTGGGGCGCTATGGCAGGTGCGCCGCGCTGGGCCCCAACACCTGACAGAGATAGATGGGTTTGTGGCACTATGGCAGGCGCTCCGCGCTAGACCCCAACCCAGAAAATTCTGCCGAGCACTTTTGCTCGTTTACTCACCCTAAATCGCCTAAATTCGAACGTTTTTTTCCCCAATCACTTGGATTCAATTACTTAACTTAATTAAACTCTAATCTACTGGAAACAACACTACAGTTACTCAATTATTTTCTCAATAAATCATCAAAACTCCAACACAACAAGATTTAGAATAAACTTCAAGAACACCTTTCAAGAACTCATCAAGAACTCTAATCTTTATACTTTAAGCATGAAATTTCGTTGAAAAAAATACATGATTGGCGTGTGAGTGAACAAACCCAACACTATGGAATCTTACATACCTCTTAGGGATTATACCAATGGCGAAAATCCGCAACTAGACTCAAGAACGTCTACGAACGTCTTCATCCTTGCCTTTTTTCTCCTCTTTTCTTTTTTTGCCTCTTCTTGAACTCTCAAATAAAACCCTAGGTGTTTATTAGGATTATAAAATTGAACCTAAAGGGATTAAACCCCTAAAATATGACTAAAAATGAGTTAAATCTTATTGGGTAAGGAAAGGACCAAAATACCCCTCACTATTTTCGGCTAACATTTTTTAACTGGACAACCTAACTCCAAAAGGTCATATCTCACTCATTCGAACTCAAAATTTAGCAAACTCGGCAACTTTAGAAAGATAATTCAAAGATATTTCCAATGGTATCTTTTAAAACACCTAACTCATCCTGTTTTGGGAGTTATGACCATTTGAAGTTGACCCAAAACTCATACTTAGCTTAACATGCAAAATTTCAGATTTTGCTATTTCCAATTTAATTCTTTTTGAAATTCATGGTGCTAAATCTAGTGAACTGACCTTAATACTTATGAAATTTTTAATTCCTTGGTAAAATCTCACTCACTACGATGAGCGGTTCAAGTCTAAGTTCGAAAAGATTTCCTGGATATTACAAAAAAATATAATAAAATTCTCAACTCAAGCACGCAGATCAACAAAAATTTAAAATAAGGAAACAAAAGTAATGGAAAAATCACAAATATTGGGAATCATTCTAAAGAATACATAGAAAAATAACATTAACACAACAAAATGAAATGATAACAAACATTGCATACCCCTATGAGAATATAATATTATCTTGACCTGCAGTGTAGTTGAGATAATTAAAATCAAACAAAAACATAGGAATACGAAAACAAAAGACAAACAATTTCTTTGAAGAATATTAAAAAGAAACAATTTCATCGTAGAGGAATGACATAATTTGAAGTTCCAACTCATTGAAAAATGCAAACATACTTATATTTTATTTAAAAATGAATATATTCTTAAGAATGATAAGAAAGAAATGACATTTTTTGGTGAATAGGATTTACATGAAATGTTTTGTGTAGTGTTTTTGTTAGCTTTCATATTATTAAAAAAATGAAATAATTCTCTGATGGAAGAGTGTGAACTGTTATACATAGTGAAAACTTGCTATACAAATCATAAATAGTTGATAATAAAGCTCATTAAAAAAAAGAGCTAACAGTAAGTATTCATAAGTAATAAATACAGTGGCCTCGCTATCCTATATACACTATAATTCTTTTTTAGTACATTTAAGAAATTGTTTTAAAACTAAAATATAATTCAATTAAAATATCATCTTGAGAGTGTAAAAAGATCGACATCGCGTTAATTGCATGCAATGTATTCCGATTACTTTTATCAAGTAAAAGCTAATAAAAAGGGAATGAATTATTCACCTGGACTTGATCAAATTGTTCACATATTTAAAGTTAATTTTTAAATTAAGATCTGTGAGAATAACACTATAAACATTAAGACAACTCAAAGAAAGACTCACATTATCTACAAAAAGATCACTTTTCGAACCTTCTTGAAAAATAAATGATTGTAAAAATATTTTGACATTTTGAAATTCTTTAGTCTAAAAAGCATATCATTACAATTTTATGCTCAATTTTAAGAGGACTATCACAAAATACATTCATGTCTTTAAAAGATAAAGAATTGTAACAATAAATTACACTAGGAAAGAGTCATTTATCGCTAATCACATTTTTAGTATTCTTAGTAGCTAAAGAAGAAATAAATTCACCTTTATCACAAGAATATAAGGAAACACTTTGTACCACATTTTTATCCATACTTTATATAACACATAATTCAAAAAATTTAATATCACAATCCATGCAAATTTTAGCTACACAATCATAAGCAACAAGTGTATGGTCACACTCTATTTGCATATTAATACTAAGCAACCTCACTAAGAGATTGTTTAAATTTCATACTCAAGTCTCTGGCAAGTTATTTGAAATAACTAAATGGTTGGGATAAGTTTTTCTTTACCTTGATAAGTACATAATGAACAATCTTTATCTTTATTTTATAAAATAAAGATTTCTTTCTAACTTGTAAATGTAGTCTCATCTTTATTTGCTTCATTGATTCACGAATTTCTTCCTTTCTAAGTTGTCCCGTTTATGATCCTCTTCTCTTCAAGAATATGTACAAAACAAATAATCATGGTTTTCTCTTACTCCTTTCAGGCAAGAAACCAAGTGAAGCATGGGGGATTCTCTTAGTCACATTGCGATTATAATCATATCGCTTAGTTTATATTAATAAACATGTAGGAAGGGAAGAAAGAGAAGATCCATTTTCAATCATTCTTACTGAAATTTTTAACAGAGTTAACAAAGGTCACCAATATAGTAAAAAGAAATTGTCATAGTTAAATAAATAACTATGACTTATAGTAAAGATTTATCTCCTTGAAGTAGGAGGAAGAAGACTTTAAGGAATGAAACAACTTCATAAGAAGCATACTTAATGTATTTGAATTCGAATACCCTATAACAAAAAAAAACTACAAATATAGTGGCAGAAAAATCCTCTATTTATATTAAACAACATGTAGGTCACAACTCTTTGGAAAAGTTACAACCTTTCACAACCTTACATAAAAGTCACAACTTTTTATAAAAGTCGCAGCTCTTCATAAAAGTCGTAACTCTTCCTAAAGGTCGCAACTTTTCATAGAAGTTGCAACTTTTCATAAAGTCACAATTTTTCATAAAAGTCGCAACTTTTCATGAAAGGAGAAGGTTAGTTCTGGTAATAAGATAAATTTCAAGGGGAATCCTTGTTTGTGAGTGTGCCAAGTAGGTGGGTCTAGGGTTCTCTTTTATATATATACCAGATAATTTGTCCGCGCTTCGCGCGGTCATAAATAATAATTGCACTCAACTTGCAAATAATTTTTTACTAATATTCATACATTAAAAAATGGGAAAATAGGTTCTTAAAAAATATTAGCAATATTCCAACATAAATTTGATTACTTGTCATTATCACTTAACTCAAGAACCTCTAATGATTGAATTATTCACAAAGTAATAAATTATTGGTTCTTTAATCAACATTAAAAGGAAAATAAAGAAGAATATAAAAGTGTATATACAAAGGTATTTTGTAATAAAATAAACATTTAAGTTGCATAGATTCTACAATTGTGATATATGTCTTAGGAGAAAATTAATATTTGATAAAATATTAAAACCAAAAAAAAAAAAAAAATTACGCTTGAACATGAAAGCAATTATAACTTTCTTGCATAATTAATTTCTTATATTGATAAGTGAGAAATTTCACATCTATGTAAAAATAGATTATATGTAAACTTATATATCGTATTTTTAAGTTATTGAATTTAATATAGAATATTAAAACATTAATTCTTAGAACTGAATACAATAATTATTTTCTGCACAATGAACATACATCTATATGTATATATGTTCAATATTACCGGAGAGAATAACTTTGCAGAAGCAATAACATTTAAAACATGCACTAAAAACAACAATTAATATCATACGCATATATTAATGAGTTTAAAAAATCATACCAGGATATGTAAAAATAGAATGAAATAAAAAGGAAAATATTGAGTCAGCTAAATGCACAATGTCCCTTAAGAAAACTACTCCCCTAAAATACCAGAGGTTTAATGAATTACATCCTCTTAGGATGAACGATTTTATGCACCTACTTATTGATACAAAAATAGTGGTATCAGTAAGTAACTTAACAGGAGAACAATACACAAATATTTAGTTTTGCGAAAGAAGAAGAAGAAGATCAGACTTTTTGTTGTTTTAAAATGTGCGAAAATCACTCTATAAGTATGAAAAAATGTTTATTGGGTCTTATCAGAAAGGTTGCAACTTTTTTGAAAATATGCAACCTTTCAGAAAGTTCGCAACCTTTCATAAAAGTCACAACTTTTCATAAAGTTGTAATTTTTTATAAAATTCACAACTTTTGATAAATGTTGAAACTTTTCATTAAAGTCACAATTTTTCATAAAATTCACAATTTTTAATAAAAGTCGCAACTCTTCATTAAAGTCACAACTTTTCATAAAAGTTACATCTTTTCACGAAAGCGGAAGTCTTGTTTTTGAAATACATTAATTTCATAAAAGTCACAACTTTTTATAAAGTAGCAATTCTTCATTAAAGTCACAACTTTTGATAAAAGTTGCAACTCTTCTTTAAAATTACAACTTTCATAAAAGTTGAATGTTTCATCAATGAGGAAGGATAGTTTTGGAAATAAATTAATTTAAAAGGAAAGTCTTGCTAGTGACGGCGCCACGTAGGTGGGATTAAGATTCTCTTATATATATATATATATATATATATACATATATATATATATATGATTCTACACAATAATATTGATATGAAGTGGAACATTGTAAGACATAATAAACACCAAAAATTTGTTAGTAAAAATAATAAACCGCAGACTGTATCACTCAAATTATTGCACTCATTTTATTTGCACTGGAATACACACTCAAAGTCACAGGCACTAGACCCAGACTCAAATGATTTCATCACTAAAGGGTATCCCTTTGTCTCTTCATAGTTCTACAATCTCAATTAAGGTCAATGTAAGATTACGAGAATTGTTTCATAATGAAATTTATATCAGTAACAAAGGCAAAAAATAGTACAAAACTTTGAATAAAATAAACACATAACACAAGTAAAACTGAAAAGCATGAACGTGTAATGAAATGAAATAAAAACATATTAACTAGATAACGCTAGCATAAAATAATATTAATTGTAACCTAATTATAAAGCGCAAGAGAAGAATAACAAAAACACGAACTAGAAGACTAAGTGTTAAACCTAGACAACAAAGTAGTCACAACACAAATTTGGTTATTTATGAAATTTCTGGACTTTAAGCATTGTTCTTCAAGATTCTCACATTTTTTCTCAATTTATTTGACATAATCCAGTTGGAAGTCCCCCATAAAATCCACAAAATCTCCTCAATAATTCAATAATAAGAAGAGGAATTTAATACACCCGCTTCCTAATTTTCAAGAATCTGGCTAGTTCTAAAATCATCATCTTCTTCCTCGAATCAGGTCTGAATATGTTGACTCAAAACTAGTTCAAAGCTATACGAAATGAACCCAAATTTCCGATTTGAAATCCTTCAGACATTATATATTTTTAAGTAATTAAAGAAGAAAGAAGAAAGAAAATACCTATCAAAGATAAAGAAGAAAGAAAATAATTCTTTTTTCTAAGTAATTAAAGAGCAACTTCCTAATTTGAACAAGTTATTACATCATTAAATTCGACTCATACATATATAATGTTATCAAATTATATTCGAGAAATATCCAATAGAGAGAAAAAGATACAACGCATAAAACTCACCTACTAGAGTAGGCACCGAAAAATATTATCTACCACAACAGTACTAATCCTATTATATATTACTAGTGTTGACTAAATTAAGAAAATACATAACTACCCTTAATAAGATGGACATCATACATTCGTACTACAATTTAAAAATCCTAAAATATAATGATAACCTTTTCCTATATTGTGTAACTAAAACATCATAATCTTTTGTATTGGTTCTTTGATTTTCATAATCTCTTTAAAAACTATTTGCCCTTCATGCAAAATAGAAATCCTTCCATGTAATGAATATTTCCTGGACTTGTAATACCTCACCCATATACTTTTTCAACTACCTTTACCTCTCCTAATATCTAATATAATCAACCATTAAAATCTCCTAACTTGGATATTTGTGCATCTTCTAACTAGGGCATTTGTACATCTTCTTTTCACATGTACAAATTATCTCAACCTTATTTCCCTCATCTTGTCCACCATGGAGGTCACTCTTTCCTTATCGTAAATATCCTAAATATCTTCATTGATAATTTTATCACTCTTTGTATACCCACATATTCATCTCAACATCCTCATTACTACAACATCCTAGCTCATGACTACAACATACAACTTCTTATACAAAGACATTCTAACCACGACTCTATAAAGATCACTTTTTAATTTTGTTGATACATTTCTATACACAAGGGGCTACATATCTCTCAGCAGAGACCCTATATTACCTAGGAAACTGTCCAAACTAGTTGAATTCACTTATTTCATCTTCCAAAGTTCTTGATCGCATGGACTACAGAGAGAATAAAATTGAGGCACACATTTACTTTGAAGATTTGTTTACTTGCTCTACTTTCAAGCTTATAACTATCTATAGTAAGGACACTTTTTGATAACTTTAATTTCTATATGTTTATGTGATCAATCAATTGGGGAAACTTAACATTTACTTCACAAACTTATTTATTCATGTTGGATAAAATTAATCAACAAATGCCCATGGAGGTATACTACTACAAGCCATAATCCCTTCTAGTTATTTATAATGCAAAAACTAAAATATTTCAGGTGGGATTTATTTAGGACAACAAACCTTAATTTTAAAAAGGATAAGCATTATCATTCAATAATTAATTGCGTTAAGTGGAAAATTAGTATGAAAAATGCAGAAATAAATCAACGAGAATATTTAACCGGGGCAGATCAATTTTAAAATAGATTAAAATTTAAAAATATTAAGAGCACCAATTGATTAACATGCTATAATTTTATTATCAATCTTATGAATGAAACTCCTATAGACATGATTTAAAAGTGAAAATATATCATTATTAAGAATGATTATTAACATGCTACAATTAACTCAAGACTTGATTGATCAACATAATCAATGTTATTTTTTAAATCCTACAGGCATGATTTTATAGGCAAAGAATAAGATAACTATTATTCAACGTACATACACAATGTTCTAGGTGAAGCATAAGAAAACAATTATTCAACCAATATTCAAGACTTGATTGATTGACATACTACAATTCTATTATCAATCTTATTAATGAAAATCTTATAGGCATGATTCCGAAATGAAAATGTATCATTACTAACACTAGTTATTCACATGCTACGATTAATTCATGACTTTATTGATAAACATGTTGAATCTTATTCACTAAATCACACGGACATGATTTTCTAGGCAAAGAATAAGATAAAAATTATTTAACCTACATGAATGGTTTCTACGCAAAATAACATATGAAATTAATTATTCTTATAGGTATGGTTTCGATTTCATGAAACATATTATTAAACAATTAATCAAGTTCGGAAAAATAAAATCTTTTAGGCATTGTATCTAGCCTTGTTAGATATATAAGAGTCATTATGCGAACAATTACTCAATTTAAACACGCTGACAAGATAAACTGGTTTTAGACATTAATCTCTGCATATGAAAGCATGAATAATATCACATAAGCATGTTTTCAAATTTTAGCATGGGGCGCAAAATTTAATTTATTACATGCTGATTTATTTTAGATTAAAAGTAGCATGAAATTACAGACGAAAGAAGGCTTGAATTTAGGTCAGTTATTATAACACATTTACCCGATTTTAATGCTAAGTGATACAGACAGATTTTTTATAACAATCAATCGTAAAAATAACATAAAACAAAACAATTAGCACATATATCCTGTCCCCCCTTAGACTATCCCCGAAATATTTCATTTAGATCCTAGAGAATGTTTTACCTAATTTCTAGAATGTGTGAGAGTTGAGTCATGAAAATAATGAGAATAAAACAGTGATTTTATAATAAATAGGGGGGCACAACAACAAGGAAAAAGAATGAATTAAGCTCATTACACTTTTTTCCTTATTAAGAAGGAAGCCAAATCAGTCGACGCTTCTTTAATTAGGACAAATTTACCAAGTTTAGAGCATGTAAGCGTCTTTAAATTTATACAAGGCAGGAGGCAATCGTTTAGTATCAATATTATATAAAATTCATGTAAGTAAGAATTTATATTATATAAATTAAGGCAAGGATGTAATAATTAATGGTAGCAAAGATAACATAAGATTATTTAAGGGATCAAATAATTACCGACCAAGTATGAGTCAATACATATAATTTTACGACTAATTCTTAGAAATTAAAGTGACTAAATAGGAAGACAAATATAAAAGATTCCATATATAGCACGTAAATGAAAGGAATTGGATATTTTTTCCTCCTAAACAAAGGAGCATAAAATCAACAAAATTATTCATTTTGCCTTAATCGAACAACCTTTACATAAATAGTATGTAAGAATCATCTCATGTTTAAATAAGGTAACTTCTATCAATTAACAAAAAAAAGCAAAATAATTCAGTAAAGTTTACCTCTAACAAGAATCACAAAATATATTCATAGCTCGATTTGTAGCAAGATTCTCACCTCTATTCTATTACCATATAGATCAAGAAGCATACCAAGGCAATGAAATTTGCACAGTAAGAAAAATCAATTGAGGGAATACTTCTCAAACAAAATAATGAAAGAATTGGGGAAATCTGTCAAATATCAATTAACTTAGCAAAATCAAGAATTAGAAAATCCAACGATGCTAAAATCAAAGATATGTTAACAGGCGATAACGTAGAGATATCTTTACATTCTTGATCAATTTCAAGAAATCAGAAAATCACACAGAAAGCATGTTTAAGATCATAAAAATAACACATATTGTTCATGCTAATAACTTCATAGCACCTAGTAATTTTTCATGTAAAGTAAACATCTAGAAAACTTTCTACAAAGAAATCGCGAGCAGATCGAGAACGAACATTAAGAATATTTGGAGATGAATAATAAGTAAAAGAAAAGGGACAAACCTGGATATATCTATTAAAGATCCTTCTTTTGACCAGCTTGAAACTTTTAAAAACTTCGTCGGAGCTCACTGTTGCTGACAGATGGGCTGGACACAGCTGCTGCCTCAGCTGGCTTTGCCGAAATAGGGAAGAGGAGAAGAGAGAGAGAGAGAGATAGGGGAAGGCCGATGGCGGAGACCGGCGACTGCTGGCCTAGGGGGTGTGGCCTCCAGTCAGCCGCAAAGAGAAGCAAGTAGAGAGTTGTGGCTCTTCTCTTGCTACATAGGAAGAATGAGAATAAATTTAAGGTATGGGTATTTTAGGTAAAAATAAGAAAGAATGGTTATCCTGATTGTTGGATCTATGAAAACAAATGGCTAGGATAGCATATTAGAATTGACACAAGTGATGAACGGTCAAGATTAATCTATTTGATTACTGGTTGGATTTGGAATGGCTAAAATTGAAATAAAGTTGGCTAGAATTGAAATGTAAAGGTCGCTACAATTGAAACGAAAATGAATAGGGTTGATTACGAATTAAATAAATTAGAATTGAATAGGCTATGATTTGGAAGAATAGGGAAGTGCTATTCCATTAATAAAATTCCACAAATATTAACATTAAGAAATTATTCGAGATTAAATATCGATAATTATAATTATAAGATAACTTAATAAAAATAAATGTACTATTTTTTATTTATTCTTAATTCTTTTAAAAAAATGATGAATACTAATATATATATTATAGAGGATCAATTAAAAATTTTAACCTGAAAAAGTGTTAAAAATACATATTTAATGGAATAACACTTCTGAAAGGGTTATAGGCCGGTCAAAATTGGGTGTCAACAGCTTCCCTTTGGTAGTTGAGAATGAAGGATAAATTTTTGGGCAACCAACGTTGACTAGTAGCCAATTTTCTCCGACAAATAACAGATGTCAGTGGGATAAATGGGAACATTATAGGGTTGGGGTTACGGTCGAGACATTAACATTAAGTTGCCTACATATCTGTAATATTACGAGAATCAGGACGTGTGTAGTTCTAGATTTAGGAACAAATGAAGCTCCTAAAAGTTAAACGAGGATATGATATTTGAATTGGAACGATAATGCTTGAATAGATAAGATTAGCACAGCGAGAGAGCATGACAGGGAGATTTCCAGATTAAGCAAAGGAAGATGAAAAATGGTAAATGCGAGTAGAAAAGAATTAAGAGGGTATTTGTTCCAATAACTATGTAAGCTTGATAATCGTAGCTGAGAGGGAGATTGATTTAGCCTGCAATATCATTCTCTACAAATTTGAAGCTTGTAATATTACTAAATAATGTGATTAGAGCAAATATAAATCAGGTAAATGCCAAAATATAAGCATGATGCAATTTATTGTATTGACCATGATAGTTGATTTAAGCCCATGAAGATGAAGTCTTGGGTTATGATGTCTTTGATTTGAAAGGAACTTCGTAAGGATGTATTTCTTTGAGCACCATGTGATTCCCAGAACTTGAATCAAAAGTGGCTTCAATAATCCTTAGGCTTAATTAAATTTTGGGCTCACTATAATCCTCTGGCTCAATGCAATATTTGGCATAATGTAGTCTTAGACGCATGCAATTCTTGGCACAATGAAATCTCGGGCACATACAATTCTCAGGAATAATTCAATCTCAGGCAAAAGAAATTCTTGGGAACAATACAATCTCGGGAACAATGCAATTTCAGGAACAATGCAATCTCTGGCACATATTCTCGAGCACAATGCAATTCTCGGACACAATCAAATCTGGGTACATCTAATATCAGGCACAATGCAATTGTCATGCACAATGCAATTCTCGGGCACAATCCAATCTGTGGCACAATGCAATCTTGGGCACATGCAATTCTCAGGTACAACGCAATTCTCGGGCATATGAAAGTATCGGGCACCATGCAATTCTCACGCACAATGCAATTCTAGGGCACAATGCAATCTCAGGCACATGCAATCCTCGGGCACAATGAAATCTCAGACACAATGCAATTCTCAGGTTCATACAATTTTCGGGCACAATATAATAGTTGTGATCATGAAATTTTGTCGTATGTCCCTTCCTCCCTGAATGGTTGTCACAAATTTCATTATGGTTATACCATTCGGATTGAGTATCTGAATTCTTGGCAGGGAATGGATTCACACATCAAGCCAGTTTATGCCTTTAATATAGTTTGTCTATGGATTCAGCTAAAAGAGTATAAACTTTGACTTAATTTTTGACAACACTGAATAGTTTTATTGCGAATATGTTGTTGATTGAGGGCTTTGATTTTGTGGACAAGATAGGTAGGTTGTTCATATGAATACATTGATGTGAGGCCAAAAAGACATATTTGTAATCTTTATTTGCCTCACATTTATTATTTATACTTGTCCTTTTTCAGCATGGATTTTATGAATTGTGCTTAATAGTGTATTTTATTTTAAGAGTAAATTGGTGTAAAATTAAAGAACTTTGGAGTAAAACAAATTAAAAATAGAATATTTAAGAAGGAAATCAAGCAGATATCTTAATGAAATAAATTGAATATTAAGATATATTCATTCAAACATACAAGAAATAAAAAAAGTTTACCCGCCATGATTGCCACGATGCTGATTCTGAATGCGGCAAAGAGAATTTAGCACTGGGACAACCACTGTTCACGCGGAAGTCAAATTCCACTTGGTTTTTTTTTCCCAGTTTATGTTGTACTCAATTATTTTATATAGGGGTTTTTATATCTGTAAATAGTCCATATAAATAATTATTTCGGGGATGAATCATAGGGAATCAATTATAAATTTGTCTATATTTTTTAGGGTTATTTTCATCTTCTTTTTGTTTTTTAGAAATTAGTGGCTTAACGCCCATGTTTTGGGGTTGTAGCTACTAATTGATTGTTGAATATTAAAGGTTATTGAATTAATTCTTGGTTATCTTTAAGTTACTTTTATAGTCTTGTTTTAGTATTTCTTGACTGACTATCTAGAGATAAATATATTGTCTATCCTTTAAATCTAGATAGGAGAGGTTTGACAGACTAGAGAATATTGTAATAACGACTAAATATTCTTCCTACGTTTTAGCATATTCTTGTCTTAGTTGTTTTACCAATTTTTATAATTTCCATCTCAAGCACTTCAGTTAACCTACATTATCTCATATTGTTATCATACACATACATTGAATATATTAGGATTGTATGATCTAGGAATAGCCCTTTATATACCACATAACATAAATCAATAATAGAATCGATTCATTTGCTAATATCGTCATACTATTTATGGTATATGAGCATATATAACTCTCATGAGTACTTTTCCTATTATTCAATATCATGAGTACATTCTCTATTCTTTATGCTCCAATCAATTGCACTGACCCCTAATATTTTTGTAGTCAATTATGATGCTAACAACAATGTAACGATTGTCCAGTTCAATTATGTCACGCAATTGCCAATCAAATTAGGTTGCATCCACAATTTCCCTTTGAGGAAAGCTCAAGAATCGATGCTTAGGCGTGGACATAATCTCTATGGCCATCTCGATAGATCCATTCCTACTCCCCCTCACACGCACTCTAAAAACATTCAAGATTTCAGAAATCCTGTATATCTTGTTTGGTTTCGTCTAGATTAATTGATCCAAAATGCTATCTTGGCCTCTGTTGAACCAACTGTTACTTCCACCGTAGCCGATGTTGACTCCGCCAAAGATGATTGGGATGTTATGCACAGTAATTATGCAAACAAGTCTCAAACAAGAACCTTTAGTTTTCATGTAACAAAATACACCTGTAAAATTTCTGATTATCTCCATAAAGTTAGATCATTTTGCGATGAACTTGCAACTACTGGGGCACTTTTATCTAATCCAGAACTGATTGTTAAAATTCTTAGTGGAGTTGGATCTGAATTTCGTGAAATTTCTGCCTCTATTCGTGCAAGAGGTTCCACAATCTCATACAAAGAAATCGTATGAAAAGTTGCTCGACCATGAGATTTTTCTCAAGCATGAAGAGACTAGGAAACCACAGCCACCTACAATTATCGCTGCCATAGCACAACGAGCATCTACAACTCCTCCTGGAACAACGCCAATAACCACAATAGGTGTCAAGTTAATAATACTAATAGTAATCAACCATGGCGTTCACGCATAAATAAATAACAACAAGATAGCAACCTTTGTTTCTAATTTTTTGATCACCTAGGACAATCCGCTAAAGTCTGTCGTTCTCATTTGCACTACCAACTGTAAGCCTGAAACAACTTTGCTTCTCTCTTTAACCAACAGGAAGCCCCTTGGATAGTTGATAGTGGGGAAACAGACCACATTGCTTCTGATCATCAGAGTTTAGCTACTATGCATTATTACCATGGTCCTGAATGTTATCTCATGTATTCAGGTTAGTCAATTATATACAAAAAAAAAAGATGAAATAGAAGGAATGTAATCTGAGTCCTCAGAAACCACTATGTTTCCTTACGAAATTTAATCCCCTCACTGTACCCTAGGTTGCAGATTAATTTCTCCCAAGATAAAAGGGATTAACCTATTAGAGAAGTAGTGGTACCTCAAATTTTTATAACTTCAGCCAACGCAAGAACAGTAACAAGAGCACACACAGACTGAGGCGATCGATAATTTTGTTTTGAGAGAAAAATGTATGGAGAGAGGAAAAGTGTTTAAAAAACGGAAAAAACCTCTTATTTATAGGCATTTTCAGCAAAGAACGTGTCTGTTCAAACAAATATGTTCAAACCCATTTTTTCCAGACCGTTGTGTCTTTTGGAAAGAGTAACGACTTTCCGAAGGAACATTTCCGTTCAGACCATTATTACTGTTACACACAAATTTCAAATAAATTCCGTTGTGCCAAATTAATTATGTTATTTAACTAACATTCGAAATCAATTTATAAGAGAAAGGAAATCAATTAACAAGATTGATTAAATTGATTAAATAAATTTTGTTCAAAAATATTATCAATCAATCACATCATTTACCAAATAAAAATCTGAAGCCGAAACAGAAGTTGAGGCCGAGGCCGAGCGACGACGACAACGACGCGAGGGGGCATCTTCTTCTTAACCTTGTAAGAAGTAAATGAAGTGTTTCCTAATAAAGGACAACAATTTCCTTTCTTCTACCAATATGAAATAAATGACTTTTCATTTGCACTTTGCAATGACTTTTCATTTTCCCTCCAAAATTGGTTTCCTCACTTTTCCATTTTCTCTTCTCATTTTCCATTCATACTTAGATAAAACCCAAAATCCCCCACATGCATGGAGAATGACAATTACAGAAACACATTCATGAAAAACTTGTGTGTGTTGTAAGTTAGGGTTAATCACATCTGGATTAATAAGTTTCCCTTTAAACTTTCTAACGTGAACATATATCGGATATACTCGGACAATGTGTAGATTTGATATCTATGAACCGTCGTGCTTTGGTTTATACCTAGATAACATAAGTGACACAATCAACCCTTGAAATATTTTTAGTTTTCATTGTTTTGTTCGTTTCATCCATGAACACATCTAGGTTATTAAGTGCTTAGAGATTTGGCCTTACAAGATTCCCCTTGAAGTGGCTTACAGTTCACACTCATAGGTGATTTCTAAATGTGTTATCCCGTAGATACAGTATGTGGTATACCATGTATAAAACTTAGAAACCATTAATTTTCCTTGTGAATTTATCCTGTTTAGTTGTCTTATCATGAGAATCGACCATAAAATAATTTTAGACAATTTTGAACCGTCATCAATGACTTTGTTTTATCTCCTTGAAACTTGATCTTGGAATCTCCAGTCTTCTAGGTAGAGTTACCACCATGATGACTTGTTCTAGACAATTGTCCCATTCCCGTCGATGATCTCTCAACTCCCTCTCTAGTTATGCCTTTTGTAAATGGATCAGACACATTATTCGTTGACTTTACATAGTCAAATGTGATAATTCTGTAGAGAGTAGTTATCTAACAGAGTTATGTCTTCGTCTTATGTGAAAAGACTTCCCGTTATGCATAGTACTTCCACCGTTTTTATTGCATCTTGACTATCACATTGTATGCATATAGAGTCCATTGGTTTGGGCCAACACTGAATAACTTCTATGAAATTCTAGAGTCATTTATCTTCTTCACCTACCTTGTCTAAGGCGATGAATTCAGACTTCATTGTAGAGAAAGCTATACATGTTTTTTGGATGATTTCCAAGATATTTCTCCTCCACCAACAGTGAAAATTTATCCACTCGTGGATTTCGTTTCACTTGGCGCACTAATCCAATTCGCATCACTATATCCATAAAGAACAGTTGGATATCTGTTGTAGTGCAAACCATAGTGTTGAGTGTCATCTAAGAACCCCAAGTCTCTCTTCATTGCCAACCAATATTTTTTATTTGGATAGATTATATATTGACTCAGTTTACTTATAGTGCAGGATATGTATGATCGTGTACAATTCATGACATGCATCAAACTTCCCAAAACTCTGGCATAATCCGTTTGAGACTTACTATCCCCTTTATTCTTAGTAAGATGAAAGTTCACATCCATTTGGGTCATTGACCTTTTGAAATTCAAATACTTGAACTTTTTATGTACCTTTTGGATATAATGAGATTGAGACAATGCTAAATCGATAGAAGTTTTGAGAATCTTACTTACGAATATCAAATCGGAGATTTCTAGATCTTTCATATCAAACTTACTAGTGAGCAAACACTTAGTATCTTTTACATTGGAAATGTGTTTGCTCATTATCAACATGTCATCCACATATAGGTATACAATGACTACCTGTTTCAGAGTATCTTTAAGTAAAAAAAATTATCACATTTATTGATCTTAAATCCATTTGACAACATGGTTTGGTCAAACTTTGCATGCCATTGTTTCGGTGCTTGATTGTCCATAGAGTGACTTAACAAGTTTGCGTACTGTTCTTTTCTTTACCAGTAACTATGAAGCCCTCAGGCTTTTCCATGTAAAATTTTTCCTCCAGGTCTCCATTTAAGAAGGCGGTTTTCACATCCATTTGTTGGATTTCAAGACCGTATACTGCAGGTAGGGCAATTAACATCCGAATTGATGTAATCCTAGTCATGGGCGAGTATATGTCAAAATAATCAAGATCTTCTTTTGTATAAAACCTTTGACAACAAGTCTTGCTTTATATTCGTCAATAGTTCCATCATCTTTCATCTTCCTTTTAAAGATCTATTTTTAACCCAAGGGTTTGTTCAGTGGAAGAAGATCAACAAACTCCCAGGTATGATTGCTTAGGATTGATCCAATCTCACTATTGACAGCCTCCTTGCAAGAGGTTGAGTCGCTATACGACATTGCTTCTTGAATGTTTGAGGCTCAGTTTCAAGAAGGAATGTTACAAAATCAGATCCAAATGAAGTAGTTGTCATTTGACGTCTACTGCGCCTTGGACTCTCTTCATTGGTTTAATTATCTTTTGGTTCTTTTAGGGGTTGTTTAGACCCCCCACTAGATGACTCAAGTCTATTTTTATACGGCTAGATATGTTAAAGAATTTCAGCATTATCTAATTACAATACCATATTATCATGAATATCCCGATGTTCGGACTGATGAACCAAATATCAACATGCCTTACTGTTTGTGGCATACCCAATGAATACAAAATTCATAGTCTTAGGCCCTATTTTCACCCTCTTAGGTATAGAAATCTCGACTTTGGCTAGACACCCCTACACTTTGAAATATTTCATGTGAGTTTTCTTTCTTTCCTTTTCCCATATCGAATAACATGTGTCTTTGTGTGAGGTACTCTATGGAGTATTCAATTTACTATAACGATAGCTTTCCCCCACAAGTTTTGTGGTAAACTTGAACTTATAAGTATGACATTCATCATTTCCTTTAAGGTTCTTGTTTGTCTTTTCTACAATCCTATTAGATTGAAGAGTGTAAGGAGAAGTAGTTTTATGGATTATTCCATTTTCCAAACATATTTCTTCAAATGGAGATTTGTATTCTCCACCCCTATCACGTCTGATCATTTTCATCTTTCTATCCACTTAATTGTCAATTTCAGTTTTATATTGCCTAGATGCATCTATTGCTTCATCCTTACCATTTAACAAATAAACATAACAATATCTAGTGCAATCATCAATAAAAGTTATGAAATACTTTTTTCTACCACGTGATAGTGTTGACTTCATATCACAAATGTCAGTGTGAATCAGTTCTAAGGGATATGAATTCCTTTCAACAGATTTATAAGGATGCTTAGCATACTTAGTTCAACGCAAACTTGACATTTTGATTTATTGCACTCAAATTTAGGCAAAACATTTAAGTTAATTAGTTTTCGCAAGGTTTTGTTATTAATGTGTCCCATGCGTTAATGTCATAAACATTTACACTCAAGCAATCAAGAACAAGAAGAAGCAGAATTTTTATTCATATCAATTGCAATTACATTGTGTTTAAAGAGGCCCTCCACTGAGGTAACCTTTTCCTACATACATTTCATTCTTACTCACTACAACTTTATCAGAAACAAATACTCATTTGAATCCATTCTTAGTCAGAACTTTTAATAGAAACTAATTTCATTCGCAATTTCGGATCCTACGAGACCCTGTTCAAAGTCACCACCTTGCCTGATGTCATCTTTAATAGGACCTTACTAGTTCCTTCACCCTTTGCAACAACAGAGTTTGCCATAAACAACTTCTCGCCTGTAGGTGCTGGATTATATTATGAAATTAATTCTCTGTTTGCACAAAAATGAAATGATGCACCATAATCTATCTGTCATTCTCTTGTATTTCCACCAAGTTATATTCTGAAAGCCTTTCACAGAGATCATCCATTTTTCCTTTGGATTCAACAAAAATTCCTTAGTCCTTCTTCTTTTTGTCCTTATTGGGACCCCGACAATTAGTAGCCTTATGACCGCGTTTGCCACAATTGAAGAAGCTTCCATTGAATTTCTTCTTAGAAGGATTGCGATTAAAACCAGATGCTTTTTTTATTTTCTTTCTTTTTGTGGGATCTTCTTCAACAATATTTACTCTACATATTTCTAAATTACCACATGACCTCTTTCTGCAACTTTGTTATCCTCTTCGATTCTCAGTCTTACTATGAGATCTTCAACAATCATCTCATTGTGTTTATATTTCATGTAGTTTTTGAAGTCCTTCCATAATGGTGGTAACTTCTCAATAATGACAGCCACTTGAAAATCACCATTCACAACCAATCCTACATTAATGATTATGTGAGTATTGATAATAAACTTAATAATTCCAACATAAACATTAAATAAATTTATACCTAAAGCAAAGAGATTGTGGATTATGACCTGCAATTCATGGACTTGGGTGACGACAATCTGTTTTGCCACAATGAACTTCTTCATTTCAATATCACCTGTTTTGTAGTTCCTTTCTAAAGCATCTCAGAGTTCTTTTGAGGTTTTGATATTACTATACACATTGTACAGATCATCTTGCAGGACACTCAAAATATAACTTTTACATAAGAAAATTGAATGTGTCAATGCTTCTATTACGAAGAATCGTTCTTCGGGCAGAGTTTCATCCAACATAACAGGAACATTCTCATTAATGAACCGCTGCAGAATCAACATAGTAAGATAGAAGAACATCTTTTGCTGCCATCTCTTAAAGTTGACTACAACATACTTTCCAGTTTTCTTAGCCGGTGCTAAGGTAACTGTTGAATGATTGTGTGCAACCAATGTTGTTGCAGAACTAGTTGTTGCAGCACTCACTATTCTAGGATTTACTTCACTTGAATTAGTCATTTTTTCTGTCACAAATGGCAGATGATTTTAGTATGTGAAATACTAATATTAAAGAATAAATCCTTAGCATGTTTCTGATTTAACGATAAAACTTTTATGTTATTTTAATCGTTAATTGAATGAATTTTAAAATTCAGATAGAGCAGAAACCATAAAAATTTTAATCTCTAGAAACCTCAAATACATAAACAATTAAATTTCTTAAGATTGTTATGTCCTGTATTCCAGTTAGTCAATAAAATACAGAAAAATAGAAAAAACATGAAATCGACAGAATGTAATTTGAGTCCACATAAACAACTATGTTTTCTTAAAAAAATTAATTCTCTCACTATACCCGAGGTCGTAGATTAATTTATCCCATGATAAAATCGGATTAACCTGTTAGAGAAGTAGTGGTACCTCAAACATCAATAACTTATGGGAACGCAAGAACACTAACAAGAGCTCACACAAACTCAGTCGATCGACAATTTTGTTTTGAGAGAAAAATATCTGCAAAGAGGAAAGAATTTGCAGTGTTTAAAAAATGGAAAAAACCTATTATTTATTACCATTTTGCAGCAAGGAACGCGTCTGTTCAAATAAATGTGTTCATAACCATTTTTTCCAGTCCCTTGTGTTTTTTCATAAGAGTAAGAACTTTTCGGAAGGAATAGGTCCGTTCAGACCATTATTATCATTAAACACGAATTTCAAATAAATGTTGTTGCGCTAAATCAATCATATCATATATTTATATAAAAGAGAACCTTAGACCCGCTTATGTGGCACAACCACAAATAAGAATTCTCTTTAAACTTGTTTATTTCCAAAATTAACCTTCCCTTTCATGAAAGTTGACTTTTACAAAAAATTGTCACTTTTTTTTGAAATGTTACGACTTTTACAAAAAGTTGTGACTTTTTATGAAATGTTACGACTTTTACGAAGAGTTGAGACTTTTATGAAGAGTTGCAACTTTAATGAAGAGTTGAGACTTTTATGAAGAGTTGCAACTTTAATGAAGAGTTGTGACTTTAATGAAGAGTTGCAACTTTTATGAAAAAATTGTGACTTTTCAAAAGAGTTGTGACCTTCTTGATAAGCACAATAAACATTTATTGATACTACCCTTTTTTGTCTATAAATAGAGGAATTTCCACTCATTTTAAAACATCAAAAATTCTAAACTACTACTTCTTCTTCTTCTTCTTCTTCTTCTTTTTCTATAGAATTATATTCGTATACTTTGCTCATGTTGAGTGACTGACAAATACAATTGTTTTTGTATCAACACACTTGTGAATAGAATTGCTCTATCCTGAGAGGATCTATTCCTTTAAACTTCAGGTAGTGGAATGGACTAATTTCTTAAAGGAACAATGTGCAGTCACTAGGCTCTATTTTTCCTTTATGTTTCATTTTGTTAGTAAAGATTCTTGTATGTTGTTTACAGTCACTAATTTATGCTTTTTTATTAATTATTTTTTTGTGTACATGTTTTAAACTTTCTTGTTTATGTTAATGCTTTTGATCATTATGTTGACGTAATGATATGTTAATCAAGAGTTTGATGTAATCATTAGACTATTGGTGTCAAGTAGATTAGAATTTTTAAACTTTTAAAATAAATGAATTTAATCTTTATATAGTGTTCAGTGACTAAAAGATCCATGAGATGTGCTACAAAGGACTTTCAGTGTTCAACAGTTAGGGTGGTTCAACACTACCTTGGAGTTTTATTTATTCAACTTTCTATCTTATCTAGGTATTCAATAGATTAGTGACATTTAAAAATTAAAGGAATGTAGTGGGATGGTATGTATTGTACTCAACCTTGGGGTTCAAATGTTAGGCTGCAGTTAATGAATTACCCTTCACTGTTGTATGAATCTATATTAATGACATATTAATGAAATAATTATGTCCTTATAACCTTTAGATTAACAGTCCCAAAAACAATAAAGTTTTAACCATATTGATAAAAACATAAACAATAAAATATGTCTCTTAGCTATCAAAGTAGTGTCATCACTGTGTATGATTTTGAATAAGGGACCTGCCAAGACATCATTTAATCCAAATTATTTGAGCAACATACGTTATTTCATTGAACTTCAAGAGATGTGTTTGTACATTTTTATTAACTTATCAAGTACGCAAATAATTATATAAGATGTATCATATTTAGATTTTGTATGTAGCGGCCTTGAGTAGGAGAAAAACTCTCGCAATTATTAATATAATATTTTTACAACTTTTTCATTATACAAATATAGACATTGAAACAATTACATAATATTTGTAAACACTTAGAATCAAATCCTTTTCGTTTTAAGATTAAAAAAACATTTCATATCATCTTTGGATAAAATATTATTGACAATTTATTGTAGGGTTGTACCCTCTCAAAAACACATGTATTATAATATGTTCAGAAGTAAATTATTGACATAGTTCACCACCGCGTAAAGCGCGGGAAATTACCTAGTTATGTTATTAAACTAACATTCAGAATTAATCAATCACATTATTTGCCGAAGCCAAGCCCGAGGCCGAGCGAGCGACAACAACGGCGCGAGGGACCATCTTCTTCTTAACCCTTTACGAAGTAAAGGAGGTGTTTCTTAATATAATGACTACAATTTCCTTTTTCTACCTATATGGGAGAAATGACTTTTTATTTTCACTTTGCAATTACTTTCATTTTTTCCTCCAAAATTGGTTCCCTCACATTTCCATTTTTTCTTCTCATTTCCCATTCACACTTTTCTGAAAGTCAACACTAAAGAGATAGCAATGGGAAATGGTAACACCATTCTAATTACTCACACTGGTAATGCTAACATAAGTACATCGACCAATGATTTAAACTACTACTACCATAAAAAGCAATTTTATTTCTGTTTTCAAATTTTGTCAAGATAATCTGACATCCATTGAATTTTTTCATTTTCATTTTTTTGTGAAGTATTTGAGTACGGGGGTGCCTCTTCTACGCGGGGTGAACAAAGATGGGCTGTATGAGTGGCCGCCAGGCAGCACACAAAAGTCTCCTAAGTGTAATGTAGTTTTTCTTCTCAACCTGTGGCATCGATGCATATGACATCCTAATCAACATGTTTTGAATAAAATTGTTTGTCATTCTAGAACAATTTGAAGTTGTAATTCATTTTATTCAAATAAAATGCATAGGTAGCAATTTTCTGAAAGCTCTCTGCAATATTAAAGGCCCTTAGAGATTCTTTACAGTGAGTTATGGGGTCCTTCGCTTGTTTTTTCAATTCATAAAAAGAGATATTATGTTTTATTTGTTGATCAGTTTTCTAAATATATGTGGTTGTTCACTCTCAAATAAAAAAAAAAAAAGAAGTTCTGGACATTTTCCACACTTGTATCCAATGCTTGAAACTGATTTCAAACAAAATATTTATCCTTGTACAATGATGGTGGTGGTGAATTACAAAGTTTGTCATCTTATCGATAAACACATAATATTGAACACTTAGTCTCGACTCCATATACACTACAATGAGTAGCTTTAGTTGAACACCGACATAGACATGTTATTGAGACTACTAGAACTTTATTACATCAAGCTTTGTTACCATCATCCTTTTGGAGTTTTGCTTGTCATCAAGCAGTCTATCTTATAAATAGACTAACCACTCCAACTTTAAAAGATAAGTGTCTATATGAAATTCTATTTCAACATGCCCCAAATATGATTCTATTAAGGTTTTCGGTTGTATAGTTATCTATGTCTTACATCTTATGCTAAGATTAAATTACAGCCTTGTCAACTCCATGTGTTTATTTAGGATTTTCAAATAAATATTATTGCCACCGATGTTTTGATCCAGTGAGGTCCAAAGTTTATTTGTCCAGAGATGTTCTATTTTTAGAAGACAATTTACCTTTCGAACTTTAAAAATAAAAACCCAGTAGATTTATCGTGGAAAAGCTGTTGATTGGGTTCATCCATGTCGTAATCGACTGAATTGTGGAATAACCTTTAAAGGATAAATATTTGGATTCACATGTTTGTCACAAGCTTCCAGATCCAACTGTGTCGCTGCCCACGCCTGCACACTCGCCCTCCTCTAAAATCCATGGCGCCTCCATCAACTCAGGTAATTCTCAATCTTCTTTGTCTATTCAAATTCACCATCAATGCCTCTCGTTTCCGCACCATACCAGTTTCATTCATCCCTAACCCAAAATACCTCTCCCATTAGACTCTGAACCTTTCTAAAACTGCCCCTTACTCACTTACCATCCCCAAACCCCTCACTTACAATCTTCCATATACACTTCACCGCCCCATCCCCTTAATTTACAACCCACAGTTATTTCCACCTATCTGCTCCACAAGTTCCAGTGACCACCCCATCACTTCCACATCCCATGATCAAACGTTCTAAGACTAATAGTCTTAAACCAAACAGTTCACTGTCACCGTAAAATCCTCTCCGTCCTTCCATACCTAGAACATATAGACAAGACCACCCTCATAGTCTTTGGAGAACAGTTATGAAATCAAAGATTGATGCTCTAGTTAATAGGAACCAGACATGGGAATTGGTCCAATCAGTCCTTCAATGTATGTGGTTGATTGTAAGTTGATATTTCGTATAGAGCATCATCCTGATGGTTTTATTGACATGTTTAAGGATCATCTGGTTGCCAAAGGATATACACAACGCGTTGGACTAGATTATCATTAAACGTTCGGTCCGGTGGTCAAGCCAACTACTCTTAATTTAGTTCTTTCTATTGCTACCATACGCAACTGGCCCATGCATCAACTAGATGTGAACAATGCAATTCTTCAAGGTCGACTAGAAGAGGAGGTTTATATGCGATAACCCAATGGTTTTGAGGATCCACATCACTCCTCGCATATGTGCAGGCTCAACAAAGCCATTTATGGATTGAAACAAGCACCATGTACATGGTACACCAGCTCAAGAATTATTTGGTAATTATTGGGTTTGCAAAGTCTCAATGAGATCCCTCTTTATTTATTTTCCACAATTTTGCCTTTACCATTTACGTGCTTGTTTATGTGGACAACATAATATTATTCTTTTTTTGGTGAAAAAAATAGTTTTTAATACCAAAAAAGTGTGCAATTGCAAAACCAAGTATGTGCTGACCACCTACTTCTCATATTCCTACCATATCAATCTAGATCGAAATTAATGAACCATACAGAACATTGAAACAAGTAAAAAACATAGCTAATCTCAGTCCCTTAAAGGAAAAGATGCAGACATCATGGTACTTGATCAATCTTCTTCAACGCCTCCTTGCACATCCCTCGCCTACCGGTTTCCACTGTGGGATGGCATAGTCTAGCAGTTTTCTCCCTGTTTCCTGTTTACTAGCAAACTAGAATTCATGATTCAAATATTTCTAGTATATAATAACTAACATAAATTTAATAAATTATATATATGATATTCAGGAATATCTCTTCCTCAAACATGAATGTATAAACCAATTTCCTTGCAAAATCTATAACATTGATATGAAAACGCTTGGAACCTAATATTATTCCTTCCTCTCCATATAATATACACAACTATAGCAAAGAGACAGCCGTTTATTGCACCAGTCCCATTACTCTTTCTTTTCTACTTATTAGCCCATTCTAGCTTAACCTGCCAGCTTCCTATTTGCCAATTGATTCCCAACAATTTCACTATTCTGGCCCACAATGTTTTAGTTTCAGGACACTAAAAAAAAGGCGATCAAAGGTTTGAGCAGCAACTGCACAGTAGCTACATTCCTGGGGACTTGTATACTAAACTTATTTAATCATTCTACTGTAGCCAGCCTCCTCCAAGTTGCTAACCAAAGGATAAATTGATGCCTAGGATGGATGTTCGGTTGCAAAACAATGCTCTTCCAATTCACTTTGGGAGGATTTGGTATTAGATTGATATACTAATGAATAGAGATCTTACCAGCTAGCACCACTGCTTTTAACTTAGTTCCCAGATTACCTGATCCCATGACAAAACTTAGAACCTTCCTTGTCTCTAAGATCTTTCATATTTCCCAAGTGGCATTTGGTAGAATAGTAAAATGTTCTACCCCCTCAACCTTTATATAGTATGTATGTATCCATTTGATCCGAAGACAATCTTTCTTTTCATGGACTTCCCATAATAGTTTAAGAATAGTAGCAGTATTCAAACATGGAGATTCATTATCTTTTGACCCCCTGCTACATTTTGAAGGCATAGTTTTTCCCAGGACACCAATGCTTTTATAGAGATCAGAGTTCAACCAGTCCAAAGATCAGTTCTACATATTCCTTGAATCAGTTTCATGATCCTTTTTTACAAGACAATGATTTGTGCTCAGTAAGACTGCATCCCAAAAACTACTGATTTCAATAACAAAATTCTTCTTGCATAAGACAGTAGTTTAGCAGTCAAACACCTTATTCTCTCAATGATCTTTTCCACCAATGCAATACATTGATCTATAGTGAGCCTCTTGGACGATATAGGCACCCCTAGATATTTAAATGGTATCTCACCTTCCACATATCCCAATGTAGTTAAAATTGTTTGCTTCATGTCAGGTTTCACACCAGTAATGTAGATGGAGATTTTCTCATTATTTGCATGTAGTCTAGAGACCATAGAGAATCTATTGAAAGCACCTTGCAGTAATTGTATTGACTCTACATCAGCCTTACTAAACAGTAGTATGTCATTAGTAAAACAAATATGCATCACACCAAATTGTTTACACCTTGGATGGTACTTGAACTGATGCACCTCCTGTAAAATATCACTAGTAATCAGTCTGGAAGTGTAAAACATACTATTTATCGTCTCTCTCATCGGTTTTAATTAAAGGATCTTGGTCTATTAAACTATTTTCTGGGTATTGATGTTCTCCCACACAATGAAGCTTGTTTCTATCACAATAAAAATATAATTTGGATTTTTTACATGATGTTGGTATGCAAGACAACAAAGAAGCTCCAACACCAATGACTTCAACTACCGTTCATACTGCCTCTCCTGGAGATGATCCAAACAGAAGCTGGGTTTGGGTGGTGTTTCTTTCTATTTATCTTTTGTTGGTGTAGCTATTGTTTGTTCTCTTTTGGCACTTATTGTGTAGCCATTAGAAGAATATTTGTAACCCTCTTATTGATATAGTGAAGCAATTTGGATCTTGTCGATCCCGTGGTGGTTACCTTCGGTTTGAAGGGTTTTTCCATGTTAAACTTGGTGTTCTTTATTGTTTGATTTTCGTTTTCATCTTTTTCGTCACAACAACTGGTATCAGAGCTAAGGTTATCTATATTGAGGGGAATATGAGAAAGATGGTATGTCTAAACGAAAGAAACTACAACATATGGAAAAGCAAGATGAAAGATCTATTGTTCGTGAAGAAGATGCATCTTCCGATTTTTTCTGCTCATAAGCCCGAGAATGTGACCGATGAAAATTGGGAATTTGAGTACCAACAAGTATGTGGATATTTAAGACAATGGGTTGAAGATAATGTTCACAACCATATTGTGAATGAGACACATGCTAGAACATTATGGGAGAAGTTGGAGACGCTTTACGCTTCAAAAACTGGCAATAACAAGTTGTACTTGTTAAAGCCATTGATGACCTTTAAATACAAGGAGGGCAGTCTTATTCTTGATCATATAAATGATTTTCAGGGTATTCTTGATCAGCTATCACGAATGGGTATTAATTTTGATGATGAAATACAAGGACTTTGGCTTTTTAATACTCTACCGAATTCTTGGGAAACTCTTCGTGTTTCTTTAACAAATTTTACCACTGGTGGAAAGGTGACTATGGAATATGCAAAGAGTGGTGTGTTGAATGAAGAGGTTAGAACAAAATCTCAAGACACATCTTCACATTCAGATATTCTATATACAGAAGATCGAGGGAGACATAAGACAAGAGATCCGAGGAGTAGAGGTGAAAGCAGAAGCAAGTCAAAATTCAAGAATCCAAATATTAAATGTTATCATTGTGGAAAGAAAGGACATATTAAAAGATTTTGCAAACAATTGAAGCAATATCTTAAAGAATGGAAGAAGGAAGAAAACAATGAAAATAATGTTGTTGTTGTTGTCCAAGATGACCTTCTCTTCGCTTGTGATAAAGACGTCATAAATTTTGTATCTCAAGATACAAGTTGGATACTAGATTCTGGAGCCACATCACATGTCACACCAAGAAAAGACTTCTTTTCATCTTATACTTCTGTTAACTCTGAGGTGTTAAAGATGGGTAATGCTG